>CM035152.1:153908168-153925668 GCA_020205615.1 Panax quinquefolius
ATCGATCTGTCTTAAAGTGGTCGAGGAAGTATATATTATAGCAATCGCGCTTGGAGTATAAATGAAAGGAGTGGAACAAAGTGTCGCTTCGGGAAACATGGGTATTGAAAATCTTAAAAACCCGTAGGTTCCCAATTTTAAAGGAATTCCTGCCAAGATGACGGATCCTGCCGTAGGTGCCTCTACATGAGCTTCGGGTGACCAAATATGAACTGGTACCATAGGCACCTTGACGGCGAAAGAGGCGAAAGAAGCAATCCATAGAAAGATTTGGCGCCGCTCACTAAATTCTGTGGTTAATGATATTTGTAAATCGGTGGTTCCTGTTTGGAGAAGAATCAACAGAATAGCTAATAGCATAAAAACAGATCCAAGTAAAGTATAAAGGAAAAACTGATATGCTGCCTTGATCTTTCTTTGTCTCGAACCCCATACCCCTATAATAATGGTAGAGTAAGGGGTGGCCCCAAAGCGGAATTGACCGGTGGTGGTTGGTCGAAGCTCCAGTAGGTAGCCACTCCCTCTCAGGGAACCGTACGTGAGACTTCCGCATCATACGGCTCCGTCCCGAGCTTCCGTCGTCGGCCTTGTCATTAGACCACTATCTATGCATGTATTTTCAGCCTGGACTTTCGAATCCTTTGCTTCTCGGTGGTGGCGAACAAACAATGCTGCCCGCGTTGCCCCGCCTGAAATGCCCGCCCGCTAGCTTCCCTAGCCCGAAAGAACCGCTCACTAGCTAGCCGGACTAGTGGGGGCCCATCAATATTTTTAACAATATTTATCATCATTATTATAATTCACAATATTAATCGACCAGTGTCGTTCCTAGAAAGAGGGGCTTTCCAATAAGGATTTCTCCCTATCATGCCGCATGATTAGGTGACCAAACCTCTCCTCAAGGGACTTGTAGACAAATAAGTAATATTGCAAATAATAATATTAAGAACTCTCACATCTCAATTATTGATTTAATAATATATAAAAATATCGACAATAATTGAATCAAATAACGTGACAAGTCACGACAGGTAATGTGATGGTGCCAACTTGGATCAAACAAGATTTATAAACAAAGGATGTGATGAAAGTTTCTCTAATCTGAGTCTCCACAGATAAATCAAAGTCTAATTTCTCCTGAGTTAAGTTTAAACGTTGAGCACAAGCGGAGAGATAAATGAATGGGTAGCACCGGTATTTATTAAGGTATAAACTTTGTAAGAATTTATGATTAGCTTACCCGTGATCACCTCGTTTGGGTTCCTCGCATTTTGACCGATCCACGACAAACGCTCTTCCAGAACCGCTTGACTTTGACTTTTCTCGGGACGTACCTTTTGAGTCACCATCCCCGCTAGACTTGGTTTCGCCATCTTGTCTGATCTCGAGCGATATGTCCTTCCTTTGCATAATTATAACATATCTTGAATGTTGTGGGGCGCTTTGACCGATATGTCCCTCTTTCCCGCATTTATAAGATATGACCGGTGGTCGCTTCTCCTCCCTTAGAACCGATTCTTTGTTGGTGCGACATCTTCGCATTGTCATTGTTGAATCTCCTCTTCTTATAATCTCCCCCCGACTCGCTTCTTCTATTTTCATGGCCATGATTACCACCAGAGTGGTTACCATTTTTGTCCGTATTTTTCTCTCTCCGCTGGTTATCGTTTTTTTTATGACTGTTATCTCCGGTATGATCCTGGTTGTGGTCCCTCGATTGAACGTACTCGTTATCTCGCTCTAATAATTGAGCCCTATTGACAACATCTGAATACAAAGAAAATTTATGAGAAATGAGATATTGACGTATGTCAGGTTTCAAACCTCTCAGAAACATCCGCGTCATACGTTCCTCATTCTCCACCAAATGAGGTGCAAATCTGGATAACTCTGTAAACTTCACCTCGTACTGGGACACCGTCATGTTATTTTGTTCCAATCTAATAAACTCCACTTCCTTCATATGACGAATACTTTCAGGAAAGAACTTGTCATTGAATAGTTTTTGAAACGTCTCCCAAGACAGTAAGAATATTCCATGACCAAATGAATATTCCATGACCAAACGAATATTCTCCGATAAAAATGAATACAAATATTTGCGCATTGTACCCATAACTAACCACATTAATCAAATCAACCCTTACTATTTCAAAATAATAAAATAGAGGAAATTTAATTTCATTTATAATAAGTTGGGGTCTTACAGTATTGGCATTGTATTAATCAATTGACCAAAGTTAACTTCATGCTAACCATTCCCACTATAAAAGGATGATTTAGTTAGGAGCAAGGGCAAGTGAATTATAGATGTAACACCCTGAAATCCGATCTATCTTCACACCCGAATTCCGTACGTCATGAGTACATCATTAATCCAACCATACATCATTATATAATGAAATATAATAACATACATTCTAAATTTCCAAGTTCCAAAACCTTATAACCTTTCTCATTACAAATAATGATAATTACATTATTCCTTTCATCTTACAAGAGTGACTTTTATCCGCCACCAAGGATACATAACAATTCATTAAACTAGTCTATAGTTTAATTTTCATCTTTCTACATTACAAGTCTTCACTTGATCTTTTTGCTCATTCACATTCTGAATGACACTTCATCTGAATACCGTCAGCTTGATCTATACGAGATCCTTAAGTTCTTCTAACATCGTTCGCTGAAAATATTTTTATTTAAAACAAGTGTGAGCATTCAATTGCCCAACAAGTCTTAGCAGTTGAACATACAACTTCAAGAGTTTAACATTCCTTTGGAACTTCGATAACCGAACAAAGGTTATGAAGCAGCTTGAACAATAGGAATAATCTTGATTCCTATCATTTTAAAATATTAGTCACCTTCACTTTGAAATACTTTCATTCTCTACTCTCTTTCATACATATTCTGTCTGGCTAGAATCAATAACACAGACTTAACAATAACGGTTCATGTATAAACAGAACATTCTCATATTGAACAGTTCAATCATAAAACAGTTCATATCATAGAAACACCGAAGTGTTCACATTGTGGCACAAGGCCTCATACATTCTACCACCTTGTACAAATATCACACATTTTCACATAGACAGAACTTCTCAATTTCAACATCTGAGAAGTTTTAGAAACTAACATTCATTTAAAATATGAATGAAGTTAAGAAACTTGCCTACACAGCTACAGCTTACGTTGAACTGCTCATTCCAATCCCTATAACACATAAGGAAATAACACATACACCAATTAGTCATATACTTGACTTACACATTGGTATACTTAACTTTACTTCTTAGGGTTCACGTTCTTGCAAAATAATTTTACGCGACTAACTTTCATTACCGGTTTACGGCTTCATAACATACGGAGATGTCTTACTCAAAACGTTCTTCATCATTGATGATTTACATTCTTATCTTCTTCTTATAACTTCTAGGACTCAAAGACACATCGCTTCTCTGCTTGTTGTCCATATGGTACTCTCGAGTGGTTTCCCACAAACAACCAACAAACAAGTTCGTCTCTCATCTACACCGCCATCACGATTGAGTTAGATCGGTTGCCGGGCCAGATATACCTTCGCTTCTCTCAAGGAATTGTTTAGCCCAAATCCCATATGTCAACCATCAAAGGTTACGATTGTACCACAACCTAAACTTATCTTAACTTATATGAACTATTAACTATAATGTTCGTTAAGTCAATTTCTTATTCCTTTTGGCTTCCTGGCAAGTAATTGCCATACCTCAGGACTCATTCTTTATCCGACTCACATTCGGCTTCAATACTCTTATTACCGTTCGTTACGGCTTTCTCGATAATTCATATCTTACTTACTACCTTCGTCAACGTCTACGTCATACAACCAGGGTATACTTATAACGTTCGTCCAACGCGAATACGACTCACGAGGATCATTTACATATTCAGTGTTCATGTTGCTCGTCTTTTAATCTCTCATTCAACCTTTACTCAAGGTTTTAATTACTTTCAATCGTTATCCATCCCATGAACCTCATGTTCATTATTCTTTCTTAATGTCGAAGTCATACTGATCATTGTATACTAAGACCGATCGTTCATCGCAACAACGTTGCGTTCACAGCGTCTATACGCTTTACATTTATCTCGCATTACTATGACATAACATCGAAATGTTATTTATTACCCTCGTCACTCAACGTCTAAGGAATCACAATCATAACAATCCCTCACGTTCGTTTATCGCGACTACGGTCCCCGAATATCGGTTCCGTAACCCACAATTACATTCTTTTAATCTCGGTTAATCTTTTTGTTTAACCTTCATTAAAGGTTTAATACACTTGATTAAGTGTTAGATTAGGCGAACTACATGTTCATATTTCTTTCTTGAACATCCCCAAAGCCAGCTGAAAGCACTTAAAAGCTCATTCTCGGCCTTTTTCCTCAGTCTCGCATTGTGGCTTTCCTCTCTTCACTAAGACTTCCACGCACAAGCACATGAGTTAGCGATGTCTCCGCACTCCTGGCCCTGCCAACCGTAGATCCATATTACAAGGCATGTCTGGCATCGCGGCGCCAAGCCCTTCTTCTCGAAAATTTTTCTAAGTGTTAACTTCATTTTGAGATGCTTACTTTCCGATCTCATAACTTCTTCGTTATAACTCGGAATGTGATCATTCCAATGCCATTTTCTTCCTTATCTTACGTACTTCGATTACCCACAGATAGAAATTTGTTCTGAATCCATTAACATGCCATTCAATTGGCTTAATCTTCGCTCTTCGTTCGTTTTACGTTTTTAACGTTCTTCGTTCGTTCGTCCGTAATTCGGTCATCCAAACTCGGAATTCGTTCGTTCTTGAGTCCATGACTCACGTTTTCTACGTTATCTTACTTTCTTATGAAACCCTACACGTTCGGGTTCATTTACTAACTTTCTAATTCTCGCTCGTCTTTTACGAAATTTTTACCATAACTTTGTTATAGCTCCGTTTTAATCCGTTCTTCATGAAAGTTTCTACCGTTCCTAACCAAGCAATAAGCATCTAACTTATACGTGATGGTTTTAAACTTGTCCATCAACAACAATTATACTACGATGATTTTAAATTTGTCCATCAACAACGTTCTTCGTGTTCTTCGTGTGTTCTTTGTGTTCTTCGTTCGTTCTTCATTTTTAATTGATATTTTGGATTACGATTTCACTTTTTCTTGGAATTTGATGTTATAGAACATCATTCCTTACTTATTTAACCTAATCATTCATAAGATTCATTCGGATCGCTCAAAATCCTTACGAATCTTATACTTCCTTAAGAAATTTATAAAAATAAACTTCTAATTCTTATTTCTTAATTTTCTTTCGATTTCAACCATATGAATTCATTCTCAATATCTTTTACTCCTTATTCTCATTAAGTTATGTTTTTGAATATAGAAACTTAAAGAAAATTTCTAAGAGAATAGGTTTCGGATTACCTTTCTCCTTTGATCTCCTTCCGTCGGACAAATTTTGCTCACGAGCCAACTTTTTCTCTTCCTTTTCTTTTCTTCCTCCCATCCGAACTCTCTCTCTCTCTCTCTCTAAAAGTGTAGGATTTTCAAGAATCCAAACAAATGAGCTTAAGCTTCCTATTTATAGATTTTCAAGGTTAGGGGTAAAATAGCCATTTCGCCCTCCCTAACCTCCTTATTATTCAAGACTTAAGGACTAAGTTAACTTAGCCCTTAAGTTTCGTAGTTCCGTCTTTCGATTTCGTCCGACAGTTCGAAAACTGCGATTCTCGGAATCCAAATATTTTTGGATATTTCGTCTTTCCTTTACCAATTAAATTTTACGTATTCTTCGGATTTCGGAAAAACTGAAAAACACTTTTTGGTGTCAAGCATTTTTCTTCACGTTTTCCACTAACGTAGCTAAACGAATAAAAAGTATATTACAGTACTTTTCGTCTTTTTTATTTGGTCCGATTTCTGCACGTTTTTCGAGAAAAACTTTTATCGGCTTACTTAACTTTTCACAATATATTATCGTCAAATCTTTCGACAGAATGTCATTTCGACATACCGAACTCTCGAAAGGCTTATATGTTATTCAAACCCTAACCTTTAGGTTTCGTTAATGAATAGTGCTATTTCGCCTTTTTTTTCCTAAAAATTTTATTTTCGTCTTGAAAATTCTTACTGCTCAATCTAGCTCGTGGCCAATCCTCCCGATTAATAATCATTCTAGGTTATAGAACGATTAATAAACACATAGCACATAATAGTATTAATAAAAATTTATTTTATTAATAACTAATTCTTTAACTCTTAAATTCTGAACAATCCGGATTTTCGGGTTGTCACATCCTTTCCCCCTTATAAAAATTTCATCCTCGGAATTTCTTCAAACCATACCCATACCCGGATCATTACAATAGAAGGATAAGCCAAAATTAAACTACTGGCTAGAAATAAGCTGTGTAGTTTATGTAATTATAGTACTATAGTATAATTTATCATGCACTACAATTAACCAGTATATAGTCATAACAGATTCGGTTATTATGAAGGTAATTTTATAATAAGTTGGTCAATTGACTAATACAGTGTTAATACGCATAGAGAGATCGACTCTCGATCTACTTATCGATATTGTATTTAAAATTAACCTCATCCTAACCACTCTAGTAACCATAGGTCTAGTAACCATAGGTCTAACATGGTGCATAAAGGGGAATTTTATGTTTATTGATTTCGTAATATAGCCAGGCGTAGCTGGTGTATTCGTTCATGACTGATTAGGCGGCCTATTCATCATCAGAAAATCCAAATGCATAATGGTGTGATCAATTAATAGCATGTACGATTGTGGACCTAAAAGACTTTGTATTGTTTCCTTCATTTAATTTTTTTTTTTTTGAGAGGATAGCTACACCTCTTAATTCTTACCAGTCATGTATTCCGTCTCTTAATATAAGTTATTTTATAAAAATATTTTTATTCTTTAATTATGTTGTTTGAGAATTTAAAGTAAGTATTAATAATTGTTTAATTTTTAATATTACTCTAAATAATAGTTATAATTTTGGTTCTCTCCATTATTTTTTGTCTAATTTCTTTTTTTTTAATGAGACAATATAAATAATTAATATTATATTTAATCTTATACGATTATTTTTTAAATACTTGTACACAACTCTAAATAGAGTTATATTAAGGGATGGAGGAAGTATGTGTCAACCGATGTTTTGATTCAATTTAGTTGAAGATTATCATGTCATTAATTTAACATGCCCAATTAATCTTGTAAATTAAATTAATGACAATCAGTAATTAAATTTAGGTTGGTTCTGGTAGCGGTGGGCAGATGAATCATGCATGTACAACATTTGAGTGTTAAAAAATAAGGAAAGATAAATAAACTTCTTACTTGACAATTTTTGTACAAAACATTTGTTGCTTCTCGATCTCTCTCTAATTTTGGTGTTTCTTGTTTTATTTATTTTCAATCAGGGTAATATATATATATATATATATATATATATATATATATATATATATATATCCACTCTCTAATCTAATCGAAAGGAGTGAACTCAAGAAATGAACCTAAGTTATAAAGAATAATGATTTTTCGTCGCTATAAGATAAAAATCGAACTTTTATGCTTTATAACGACGAAAAAAAATCGTCGTTATAAATTTTGCCTGCTTCTTTGTTACATTGGAGAAATTGGATCGATGCATGTGTGTATATATATATATATATATATATATATATATATATATATATATCTAACAAAATACAAATAATTTTGAATTTTTCACTCATCCTAATAAATCATCCTACTAGTCTAAAATTTGAGATAAATTCTATCGTCCAAAAATATCGTATGACGATGAACGTTTTAGTATAGATATATATATATATATATATATATATATATATATATATATATATATATAGCTGGTGGATGTTTGATTACGGTCGTTAATTTTCCCAACAAATCCACAAGCTAAAGATTTATATGGTCTCTTAATGTTCATTTGGCGGTGTACTATTTAAAACTTATATTACAGAATATTTGGTAAATTTACATTATTAAGAAAGGTCCAACAAAGACAGATATATAGGTCCAAAATTAAGGGAGCAGTGCATGAAAATAATACGTTATCCATCTCCTAAATTTAAATAATTAAATTATTGTAATAAATTAGGACATTTAAAAAACATCAAAGAGTTTAAAATAATAAATAGTTTTAGGTTTAAATATTTGCGATCAGATATAACTTTAATAACTAGCTTACGCACGCGGTCTACTCAAGATATCTGAATTTACGGCAGAACCCAAATTCTCCTTTCAATCACTAATGCAAGCGGCTTTGATACGTGCTTACGCACGCGGTCTACTCAAGATATCTGAATTTACGGCCGAATCAAATTCTCCTTTCAATCACTAATGCAAGCGGCTTTGATACGTGCTTTCAAATCTATGTTCAAATATAAACTAAAAAAATTAACAAATTTCATTATAATGTACTTTTTTAGTATTTTCTTTTAAAAATAATTTTAGACTTTTTCACAACACTAGTAAATATTAAATAAGTTTTTTTGGGACAATCTTAGAGCTATATTTGACTGCCTTTTGAAAAAGGGAAGTATTTTTAGGGATCTGGTTAGTATGAAGTTAATTTCGTGATAAGTTTACTTCATATCAATACAAGATCTTGTAATACGCGCGAATTACGATCTCTTTACTCACCGCGCGTGTAATTATATTAGACATAAAATGAACTTAGCATGAAATTCACTTCATGCTAATCGCACCCTATTTTTAGATAACAACAAATTTTAGTCACCGAAAGGCACAAGGCAGGCTCTCATTTGACCATAATTCCGGGAGGAGGAGGGGTGACTGGGGACTTTTTATATACCATAAGATCTGTCAATTAATTGTTTACTTCATCTAGGTAGGATTAACCCCTTTATTCTCATTTTATTGCTACGTTTGGACTGACAAAATGAATAATGTTAGAGATATAAATTATTTTATAAATATTTTATAAATTGTTGATATGATATATTCTATCTCAGCATATTGTGTGGGGTCAAAAATTATATTAAAATAATTTGTTAATCAATATGCTAAGGTGGGGTATATCACATCAGCAGTTTATAAAATAGTTTGTGTCTGTAGCATTACTCTTGAGAAAATATAATAAAAAATAAATTAAATTAAATTAATATATTTGATTATTATTTTAGAGAATAAATTATTTCAATTTTCCTTTGTTTTTTATTGCATGTGGAGAAAATGAAATAAAATACATCCCAATAGAATGTGATAATTTTATTATTATATGACAACACGTACCACCACCACCACCAATAACAAAACATATACTTAAAATATCTTTAAATCATTCAATTTCATCTTTCATTTCATTACTTCAATCCGAACAGTGCATGTCAAAATTCTTATATTTCTATTGTCACCTAGACTATGTTTGTTCGTAAGGATTATATTTGGGATATGACTATTAATTTAAAATATTTTATTTATTTTCAAATTTAAATTTAAAACTATTAATCTCAAAATTATAAATTATCTTAATAATTTTCACATTATAATTATAATACCGTAACCATAGAGTTTTCGACCAAATAAATTATTATGAGCAATTATTAGTACTGAGACATGCTATGATCACACAATATCTCAATCATGCTCGAGTAAGACGACAACGTACACTTGTATGATCGTAGCTTCTCATAATAATATACTGCATTTAAAGACTTAGGTTAAGTTGGTTTAGTAACTGTTTCTGTTTTTATAGTTTTGCTTTTATTTTTATTTTTATTTTTATATATATGTTTTGTTTTTTACTAAATCAAGTGACATTGTTTGGTAAAAATATTTAAATATTACTTTTACTATGCTTTATATAAATAGTAAGGTATTTAATTTTGGATCTTAATTATTAAAATTATAATGATCACATGTGTTGTAAAATTAAAATAAGTTTTTTCAGAAGTAAAAATAATAAATAAACAATGTTTTCTACTTGTGATGGCGTGACTACTTTTTTTTATTAGATGGGATCAATCCTAGACCACTTTTAAAAGGTGAGATTAAAAATAAAATATTGAAAACAAAATCAGTTATTAAATCTGATATTTTCACATGATTTTTTAATATTTTCGCATAAAAAGTGTCACTATAGATGTATAACAACGGTAAAAATCATCACTATAAAATTTATAATGACTATTTTAATATAAAAATATCAAAAAATTATATAAAAATATCAATTTTCTATATAATTGTACTTAATTTTGGACCCTCAACAGCATCATATCCCATGGTGGCAAACTGGTGCTATTATAATTTATACGTAGAGATTCCCTACACAAATTTGATGGGCCATCAATCATCAAATTATATTCGTACTCCGTTTCAATTTAGTTGTCACATTTTGTTTGTGTTTGTAATAAAGACTAATATATTTAATTTTACTTTTTCTATTTTACAATAATCTCATTTATAAGTTGGTATATATTTTAACTTCGTGTTTTCTTTCTCCTAATTAATTTTATTAAGGGTCTCATTTATAAGTTAATCATGTTTTCACCTAATTAATTTTATTAAGGGTATAGTGATAAGATATTGAGTATTATTACGCTTGCAAAAAAAAAAACTTTTACAAATAAAATGAAGTGTCGATATATAATTATATATCTATGAAGTTGTAAACTACCATTAGTACAAGTGTTTATAATTAAGACTAGCCTTTACATTAGCAAAAAAGAAAAAGATTCCGATTTATTTATTCTCCTTCTTTAAAATATATGATTAATTTTGATTTTTGTATAGTCAATTTGAGATATTTATAATTTTATTATTAATATAAATTTATTTTAGATACTATAGCTATAAAAAATACTATTAATAAACAATAACAAGATTCTTTTCTTTAAAAATAAAATAAATTATATCAGTTCCTTTTTATAAATATCTTAAAAACTTTAAAATGTCAAGCTTAATCTTATATTTTCGGAATTGAGAGAATATTTAATCAAAAAAATTAATGATATTATTTTCTCTTGTTTTAGACAACAACGGTAGGATTATTAATTATTAGGTGAAATTTAGCAGGAGGCCCCAGTTAGGAGAGAGAATATGTACGTTTGTTTGGAAATAAGAATAAAAAAGCTTGAAAATGCATGGAATGGAATAAGATTAAGATCAATGGGAAAATTAATTATTTCTCCCATATATATACACCTTACTTTTCGCTGGATTTGCATGAATTTGGATATGTTTAGGCTTCTCACTTTTCTTTTTCTTCTTCTTCCTTCCTTTGGTAAAAGCCTCACGTCTATTCAGCAAGCATCCCATCCATCCATTACATAAATCGAAACCAAAGATTTGCTATCTGTTTCTTTGAAGTTTTAATTTTGAACGTTGACTGTCCACAATAAACTACTCCCTCCCTTAGTATAACTTGTTATTTTAAAGTTATACACAAATATTAAAAAATTAAATAATTAATATTTACTTAAAATTTTTAAATGACTTATATTAAGAGATAAAAATATTTTTTTAAAACGATTTATATTAAGAGACGGAGGGAATAACATTTAAGTTTATTCAAGTAAATTTTAAATATTATCGATGGTCACTTAATATTTTCAAATTTGATGAATTATAATTTGCAGACTATATTTAGTCCATATGAATACTAATCTATGAAATTTTATGCATTGTGGAACAACATTAGTAGTTTAGAACTCGAACTTAACATCTTGTTATTACATTTTTAAGTCGATTCATTATAATTAACGACACTTGGTATATATATATATATATATATATATAAAACGAATCATATAAGTATATAGAACTTACGTATTATTACTCCACTATGTGTAAAACTGAGACAAATGGAACTGACAAATTAAGTTTGTCTGGGAGCTATACATATATTTGATGGAAGAGATCGATAATGGATTGAGATCTTAATTGATCTTCCCTCTCATATATTATTATATTTGATTCAGAATCTTGTTTCACTTTTATTCAACTCAATTCGACTTTATTTTCTTTTTAGCGACGGATCCGACGACGGTTCGGTCATATGTTGTCCATCGCTAAAAATATAAACAACGGTTGTATTACCGAACCGTCGCCGGATCCGTCGCTAAAGGGGGATGAGCTCAGATGAGTTGGATAAGGGGGGTGAGCTTAAGATCCGGACTCTACTACTATATATATATATACTAGTAATTATCCGTGCCTGAAGGCACGACGTAATGAAAAAATAGATTAAAATTAGAAAAATACTATATTACCTAAATATTCTTTTCAACTTAAAATAACTTACAATCAGAAATAATAATTAACATAATTTACCACACTACCACAATAATTATTTTTTCTTTAAATAGATATCAAGAAAAATATAAACTTGTCCACAAAACATACAATCATCAATAACAATTATTATAATTCACCACACCACCAAGATAATAATTATAAGACCCCAACTTTTATAAATAAAGATGAATTTTTTCTATAAATATTATTTTTGAATATTATGGAATAAATTTGATATAATGTTATAGTTGTGGGTAATATTTATAAATTTTGCAAAAGTATGCAAGTTGTTATAAAATATTCGTTTTTGGGAAATATTCTTTTGTGAGGAATATTCGTAGACAACTACCAATCATCGTTGACTCCACAATGTAATTATTGTCGGATTGAGAAAACGACAAAAATATATTTTATAAAAATAACTACGAGGTGTTACCAAGAAACTGCTGAACTACCCGGTAAAAAAGTACGATGTCTACGCGTGGTTGCATAAGAGCACACTTACCAGATTGATTATTAATGGTTACGTGAGAAGTCACTCAAATTTATGCTCAATTATTCTACAATAAATCACGATCATATCTCTTATATTATTGATTCAATTATCATCACAAGATCATCCGTATAATATGTTATAGTATTAAATCAATAATTGAGACGATGAGTTATAAATGATTAATAATGGTTGAAAGATTAAATATGTGTTGATGAAAAATAAAATGATTTGTGATAAGTTTGATTATTTTATGGGGGCTCATATGTCATCATCTAAGAGTCTCTTCAATCGATAAGAATTACCCTCATGAATAGTATTTACCTTCGTTAATAGTAATTACCTTCGCCAATAGTAATTACTCTTGTGAATAAGAATTACCTTCGTCAATAGTAATTACCCTTGTGAATAGTATTTACCTTCGTCAATAGTATTTACCTTCGTTAATAGTAATTACCTTTACCAGACGTCGAACCACTTGTCGCTTTTTACATTATAAAGGCGTCAACCACTTTTTCTTTTCACATCATTAGTCGCCGAGCCACTTGCCTTTTCACACTAAGCGGTCTTAAGCTTTGAAATCTTCTATAAATAGAGGCCTGGGCTTCATTATTTTCACGAATTCATTCAAGCTATAGAGAGAGAAAGTATAGAGAGATAAGAGAGAAAGAAGAAGAGTATTTTGTTACTTCTACTACTTAACTTCGCAGATTCAATCTCCTACCAAAAGTAAGGGGTGTTATTCTTTCTTATTCACGAAGAGAATCTGTTGTTATTCCATCGCTTATTATTCTCATTGAATAACTCAGATACGCTGCTTTTACCTATACTTGGTGACATTCTTCTATTATTCTGTTGGAACATCCTCGTCTGTGTGTTTTTTACATCTAACCGGTTCCGCTTTTTTATTATTATTATTCATTGGAACATCCTCGCATCATGTGTTTTTACACCTGGACCGGGTTCCGCCTTTATTATTATTCTGTTGGAACATCCTGCATCATGTGTTTTACACCTGACCGGTTCCGCTTTTATCATTATGTTGGAATATCCTATCTCATGTGTTTTACACCTGATCCGGTTCCATCTTTATTATTCTGTTGAACATCCTCGCTTGCAAATTTCACCGACTGGTTCCGTTATTATTATTCTTCATTGGAATAACCTCGTACATCGCGAAGATCGCATGCACGGTGATTTCTTTTGTTATTCCATTCTTTATTATACCCAAATAAGTTAAAACTTTGACTTCTATACTCCATGAAATTAGTAGAATATCCTCGATATTCAAGGTTTCATCTAAAGATCTTTTCATGAAAATATTCTTCCGATCATTCTTGAATTTTACTAATTTGGACGTTAATAATTCCCGGATAAAATAATTCTTGAACTTGTTTTATTGAATTCTTATATCATTGTCATCATCCTCATGTATATATTTTTTTAAAGTCATCTACGTGGCACAGTAGGTGCATAGATGGACTTGGTATGATTATGACCACTCAGAGACTATTCGATGTAATCACGACCGTAATATTACAAATGATATGATAAAAATCCTCGATGGGTCAGTAGTGCATCGATGGACAGATTGTTGGCACGATCACTGACCATTAATGAATACACAAATATTCTCGCCCGTAGTGCATGAATAATTGTGGTCGTGATATT
Source organism: Panax quinquefolius (assembly GCA_020205615.1). NCBI lineage: Eukaryota > Viridiplantae > Streptophyta > Magnoliopsida > Apiales > Araliaceae > Panax > Panax quinquefolius. The sequence continues at coordinate 153,922,685 of CM035152.1, forward strand.
AAAGAATATCCTCGGTCAGTAGTGCGGGTGATTCGATGATGTGGAATATTTATTAAAGTGAGTCTCAAATTTATAACAAATGATGAAAAACTTTTTAAAACCTAAAAGATAGTAGACTTTTATTTTCTACTTGACTCTTTTAATGGATCATTTATTCCACCGCAGCTTAAACCGGTTGTCTATCAGTATTTTATCGCTTTAACATTGTTGAAGACTATTGATAATTTATTCTCGCATTATCTTAGTCATAATATTTCTTCTTGGGCTAGTTGAGCTCACCTTTTCTTTCACCGTTCTCTTCGTGAAATGAGAATATAAATTTGGGACTAATGGGAAACGAGTGATGGTCCCGAAGATAAGATTAGTAGTCCTCACTATTCTCGTGAAATAGTGTGATAATAATTGTAATGAGGACTCCTTTTTTGAGTTTGATAATATCTAGTAGATTTATATTTGTATTTAAACTCACGCTTTATGTCAGATTGTATACTGCTACGCTTATGTTAGTAAGTTATATTTAAATTACGTACCACGTAAGTGGCGACCCAAGACGGGTGATGTATACCTAATTTTGGGGGCCACGGCTTGGTATCGTAGCTTGAGGATATGATCCTCGCTAAGATGTGAGAATAGTACTAGGAAGGGAGAGACGGGAATACCTTCGCTAGTATGACCTACCTAAGTTTACGTGCTATTTTATCGGTTGGTCAAGATAGGGAAAATTTGTTACATGTCAATTAACCTTTTATTTTGTGGCAAGATTCCGAAAATGACATCCGAGAATGTTGAGAATAAGAATGGAGCGCAGCGATCGCCGATTCACCACATATCAATAATCGAGGATAATGTGCATCGTGAAGACGACAATCCTCACGCAAACAACAACACCGATCAAATGATGAATGATCAAATGTTCGAGAGGCTTTATGCAATTTATGCAACAAAGAAAGCGAGAGCGACTCCTGCCCAAAACGTAGGTGGAAACACGGAAAACTCTCGCTGCACACCGCTAAACAATTCAAGGAGCCGGGACCACCGGAGTTTAAGGGAGAGCTAAAACCACTTCAAGCGGGCATGGATAAAGCAGATTACCAAGATATTTGATGTCTTGGGATGCTCCGAGAGCAAAAGATTCCTTCACGCCTTTATGTTGCGCAGAGAGGCAGACATCTTGGTGGGAATCCAGAAACGTACTCAACCTCATTGTCTCAAGATATCTTGGGAGAAGTTCCAAGAATCGTTTCAACGACAAATACTTTCCGAAAGTATTCGCCATACGTGAAGGAGGTGGAGTTTATCAAGTTGAAACAAAAACATATGACCGTGCGGTCGCAATACGAGGCAAAATTTGCGAGTTATCACTAAGCCATATTCCACTGTGGATAATGAAGAGAGAATGGCGCGAATGTTTTAAGAGGTTTGAAGTTTAGATAATAATTATTAATATTAATATTAATATTAATATTAATATTAATTTATTACTATTATTATTATTATTTTATTATTATAATTATAATTATTTTTGTTATTACTATTATTATTATTATTATTGTTTTATTATTATTATAATAATAGTTATTATTATTATTATTATTGTTGTTGTTATTATTATTATTTGTAGTAGTAGTAGTATTAGTAGTATTATAATTATAATAATAATTATTATATTATAATTATTATTATTTTGAATTAAAATTAGAATGAATCAATCTGTATTTGTCTTTCCTACCAATTCAATTAAAATGAATTTGAATCTTTATCAGATAGATTATTATTATTATTATTATTATTATTATTATTATTATTATTATTTTATATAATAATAGTAATAGTAATAGTAATAATAATTATTATAATTATAATTATAATTATAATTATAATTATAATTATAATTATAATTATTACTATTACTATTACTATTATTATAAAATAATAATAATAATAATAATAATAATAATAATAATAGTAGTACTATTATAATTAATATTAATATTATTATATTTATAATTATTATTACTATTATTAGTAGTAGTACTATTATTATTATTATTATTATTATTATTATTATTATTATTTGTTTGTGTGTGAACATAAGAGAGGGTAGGGTGTATGGATGAATTTGATTTGGGCAGGAAGAAATAAGAGCCTTTAGAATAAGTTGGAAGGATTAAGTTAGAATGAATTTGAACCGTCTTTGTGCTTTGTCAAATGAAAGATTCAAAATAGGTTCTGTTTTATTATATAGATATATTTACTCCCTCCGTTTCTTAATATATGTCGTTTTAGAGAATTGTTTTTGCTCTTAAATATAAGTCGTTTGAGAAATTCAAGTAAGCATTAATTGCTTAGTTTCCAATATTACCCCAAGTAATAATTATAAATGTGGTTCTCTCACTATTTTTTATCCAATAAATAACACCCTCTTTTTCCAATACAAGGGTAATATAGACAATTGATAGTATATTTAATATTTTACAATTATTTTCTTAATACTTGTGCACAACTCTAAAACGACCTATATTAAAGAATGGAGGGAGTATATATATAATACTAATAAATGCTAATAGAAGATAGGTTCTCGAATGAATGAAATTAGTATGTTCTCTTGAACCGTGTGACATCTACTCCCTCCGTTTCTAAAAGATTGTAGTTTTAGAAGAAAAAATTTGTTTAAAAATATTTGTCGTTTACAACTTTCAAGGAAAATAAATTATTTATTTTCTTATATTACCCCTACCTTCTCTCATCGTCTCCCAAAATTCTCTCCTCAGATTAATAGTTTTCAACTTCCCATAAAGGGTAGTGATGGAATTTCAAACAAATTTTACTTAAGAAATGATACTTTCTTAATCCATGTGCCAAAACCTTAAACGACAATCTTTTAGGAACGGATGTAGTAATAAATTCACTTAATGCATGCTATGAAATTTGAGCAAGCCAGGTAGCTTCCCAGAAATTTAAATACTCCATTCATGTTAATTAAT
>CM035152.1:155275668-155507273 GCA_020205615.1 Panax quinquefolius
CATGAAGTTGGATCTTATATCTCTGAATGGAATGACGTTAATTCTTATAAATCCAAAATGGTGAAGAAAATGAATAGAGAGAAATGATAAGCATGAAACGGTACTGATGTATGTATATATGTCGAATATTGGACTACAGTATAAGTGATATTAATTTTGATACAAATATGTTTGGATGATGAGATTTTGGTTTTTAAAAACTTAAATCCTCTTCCGTTACAATGACTTGATAAATATACTTTGGAGTTATATTTAGTGGACTCAACAAGTGTAATTTGACTTGAGCAAACCGGTTGCGAGATGAGTCCTTGCAACCTTTTCCAGAATTTTAAGTTTTAAAGCTGCTGCTGTTTGCAGCTCTCTTGGTTCTTATCGTCTTCACTAGAATGTTGACTCTGGTACATTACCTTTGTCTATATGTATTTCATCTTACACTTGTTTCTTTGAGCCATAAATTGTGATGGATTCATCATCAATTCTTCTATTGTTGTTGCTGATGGCCTTTCAGAATATAATATATTTTTCAAGGTGGAACATAACAGTTAAAATAGAATGTGAGGTTTGAAGAAAACATGTACATTTGGAGTTTCATAGTGTAGCACTTCTTGGTATCTGCTATGTAGATATATATCTGTGTTGACACAACATATTTCAATGATAATGTAGGGGATCAATAAGTAAAGGGTTATTTACTGATTTCATAGAACTATTGAAGTGATTTATTTACTTCTGTTTCTGTGGTCCTTTTACCATTACTACTCTCAACTATTAACTGCTCCACAAGTTAAGGCTAATGGAGAGGAGTGATAATCTTATTTTTACAATCTGCACCTCACATATTGCCCCTCTTTTGTGACCGTGTGTTTGCCTAAATCTATACTAGCAAATACGCAAGGATACGCAGTCCACAAGTAATATAATAATGAGACAGTATTGTTCCCACGGAGAAAAAGATTACAATTTATACTAACAATTACTAATTTTATATTAACCCGATTTTATTAAACAAATGATTAAAGTTGTGAATTTCTGAAAATTGCTAATTACTAAACTAAAACTAATTATCACAAGGTTTGAAAACAGATTAAAAAGACTTAAGATTACAATTTCATTTATTGCTTCATTTCGGTCAATACACTTCCCATTAAATTACTTTAACTATTTCGGACTGTTAATCGGGAACTCATCAGTATTTATGATCATCTCTCAATGTACCAAAAACATATCAACTTAAACCCACTTATGATAGAATTAAGGTGAACACCCTAAATAAATAATTCACTATATCTCTATGTGAATTACAATTAAAAAAGATTTGAAGCACAAGTTCTCTATCAGATTACATGTGGTGCGTAGGTATATCTCTATCCTAAACACAAATCATGAATTCCATCACCATGCAGAAAACACAATCACATGCTATTATAGTCAAATCTAAACCTACAATCCATCTCTCGAGTTCATATAGATTATCACAGTAATTGTTGATCAGATCATCAGACAATTAATCAATTAAAAATAAATCATAATAGACAATTACATAATAGTCAATAGTAACTAACAAGGAAGTGTATCTGTCTAAACTACGCAATAAGATCCATTGCAATCTTAAGATGAAATTTAGTTCCTCATGAAAAGAGTAAATAACGAATCCATAGAAGAATTAATCAAAGTTACAAGTAAAAGAGAAAAAGAATAACACTCTGCAGTAAACCCTTTTTTCAAATCCTTCAATTGAGCTTCTCGTGATCCTTCTTCTATGTTCTCCAAAATCTCCTCATATGATGTTTCAATCCTTGCGTATAGTATGTTTCTCTTATTCTCTTTGACTCCATATGTTTTTAATATCCTCTGAAGTTCCTTCACAAAATCAGCCACCAAGAATCCTTTCTAAACTCAACTTCTAAAAAGTAAAAACAAGCCAACTTCCTTTCCCGACCAATTTTCCCCGGAAAATTCAATTACACTAAATGAGCTAGCCCCGACGGATTCAACATGTCAATTCACCCCGGCGGATTCAAATGAACCGAGGGAATTCACCCCGACGGATTCATCAGACCCGAAATTACAGAAATGCCACTATATCTCCATTTTCCTGTTTCAACCTTTCAAAGCCGGTTCTTACAACACAAACACAAAAACAAGTAAAATGATACTAAAAATACTTAAAGTTAACAAAGAATTAAGCCCAAAAGGTATCCAATTCGTAGGTATAAAACCCACTCATCACCGTGCACATGCATGATTGTGTATAAGGGACCGTGTTTCCCAGGGTTCAACATAGGACCTTTAGGTTCTGAAACTATGTTAACGACCAAGTAGCTTTAAAAGTTCAAGCTGATAAGTGGGGTATTACATATTCTATTATCTAATAAATACTTATGCTGTTTTTTTATGCTCCTTTTGTTCCACCTAGGATTGAACTTAATGAAGCTGGAGATATGGGACTATCTGAATCTCATACAGATCCTCATCTGAAGCATAAACAGGTCTGTGTGACTATTGATTGTATTTTAAGCAGTCAAGTTTCCGTTTTCCTTATGTTTTGCACCATCTAATCTTAGTCAGTATTATCTCGTGTTCAAGGTTCTGCCATTAAATTATTTTTGATGCTGTGTATATTTGAACTTTTTGTACACACGCGTTTTTTTCTAGGTAAATAAAAATGATTTGAGTTTTGTGGTTCATTAGGTTCCATATTTTTTGTCAATTTGATTTTGAATTGTAATTCTTCAGTCTCATTGGAATGATCCTGCTGAATAAGCCTGATTGAATGCTTATTGGCATTGCAAGAATACAAGCAAAGCTATTATGCATTTCAATATGAAATCTCTTAATGTATGTTCTTCCTTGGGAACTTCATACCATAGATTCCGAACTGCATAGTACATTGCAAGATTTTTATTTTTTAGAAATCTTAATTCGTTTACTTGGGATAATTTATTATTGGAAATCACTCATTATTTCTCATAGTTTTTCAGTTTCCTACGCGCTCAGCTTGCATCTCTTGTCAGTAATGTTATCTGTTTATCCTTCTGTTTTTGTTTTCTTTGCATCATATTGCTTAAAAAGTTACCTTTTCAATTCCCATAAGTTTCCCACGAGCTTTAGCTCTCATCAGTACTGTCATCTGTATTTTTAACGCAAATGTTGTTTTTGCAGAAGAGACGTTGCTTGCCACGGGACCAAGATGCTCCAGAATATAACTTGCCACAAGATTTTATTGAGCAGCAAAGAGCTTATTTTAAAGAGGTTGACGAGTTTGAACTCTCAGAGGAGGAGATTTCAGATAATGAAGTGGATTAAAGAAGAGAAAGAATCATAGTTACAGAAAAGTAGGTACAATCTAACCCATTGTATAGTTACACTTACTCTTGTATGCCTCATAAGTTCTGGTGATTACACTCGTCTGCATACCAGTTACAAAGTTACTTCTCACAAGTTTTCCTGTACGTTGGTGTTGTAATCCAAATGTACATGTGATTGGTAGTTTCCCATGAGAATCGTTCAGTTATGGACAGTATGTAGGTGCATTTTCAGACTGTAGACGGAATAGAGTGATATATCTATAATTGCAGCGTTATGTTGGCTAGTTTTTCTGTCCGTAAATGGATATTTATGTTGGCCGTTCATATTTGCTAGAATTTCCAGTCCTCTCAACCATTTAAACGAAGATATGGATCTTAAGTGTGGATGTAGATGTAGTTGGTCCTTCATAAGAGGGGCGTGTGCATGTGTTTGTTGCGTCTTTAATGCTTATAAAGCTTACATTTTACGTTTAAAAAATTATTGCTAATACTCGTAATTTTTTCCCCAACATATTAAGAAGGGTCATGGTCTCCCTTTTAATACCTTCGAACACATAGCTCCGTCCCTAACGATAACTTGCAAATACAACTAGTGATACAAAAGCTTAATTAACATGTGCTAAAGTAGGGCGACCACTAAATCCCAAGTTGCACCCTAAACTCCAATCCTAAAATCATATTACATATTCTAAACTTTATTTTGAAGTAAATGCATATTGAATTTTGAGTTTGAAAATAATTTGCACCCTCCGCCCTAACGTTTAGGCCTTAGGGTGCAAATTATTTTAATGTAGAGTATGGATGGTGTATTTTAGTTTTCTCGTTAAAAGTATATGGTGCAACTAATTTAAAATAAAATTTAGAGGGAAAATTAATTTTAGGGGTAAAGTTTAGGGTGCAAATTGGAATTTAGTCGCTAAAGTAGAGGCCCTTTAAGCAAGCTTCTTTGGCCCATTTTGAGTGACCATTTATTTATTTATTTATTTATTTATTTTAATAATTTAAGTATTATAGAAATCAAAAAAATTTACAGCAACAAGGTGCATACATTGCGGAGACTTATTATAGCATAGCATCCACATCAGAAAACGAACCTAATGATAACAAGGCTATAGGATAAAAAAGCTATAATTGCCAAACCATAAGACGAGGAAACCTATCAACATAATTGCTAAATTTAGTAACAGAAACAAGTTTATATTTATGTGCCAAGTCAGTAATCTTTTGTGCGCCAGCCAAAGAAAAAAAGAAAAGAAAATCTAGGAATATACATTTTATGCCATACCAACTTATACCAAATAACAGGAGGTTTGGAATGACGAATGGACTGCCAGATGTGAGCATCCTTAACCTGAGAGGAACCCGCCCAAAGGATCAGATCTTGAGCATTAGAAGGCAGGATACTCGGGTGAGTAGAAATAGGGGGCTTCCAGCAATCACTTTGACAGAATAAGGCAATCCAGAATGGGAAACAATAGAATCAGTATGCTACCAAGCAAGGGGCTGCCCACCCAACCCCATGGGTCATGCCAAAGATTAATAAGATAACCATGGTCAGAATGATGTTGAGGAACAAAAAGTTAAGGAGATAAAGGCATCACTTTGCCTAACACCTTGAAAGTGTTAGCTATAGGTTTGTTGTTTCTGTTTTGAGTTCGCTAGTTTGTTTGGTTTGTTGTTTCTGTTTTGAGTTTGCTAGTTTGTTGAAATAAGTCCTATTCTTTAGGAGAGATAGGAGTTTGTTTTCTAGCCACTACGCTAATAGGCTTGTAAAGCGTAGTCTCTGTTATTTCTTTCTCTGTAAAAGCTATAAATAGCTGCTGGTATGTTTAATAAAAGAACACATTCCTTCGTTCAATTTTTCTAAGCTTTCTAAGTTCTGATCTCCAACAATTGATATCGGAGCAAAAGGGGCCTGATTAAAAGAGGAGTGTGAGAGTGAGTGAAGCATGACAACCTCAGAGAAATTTGTGATTCCAAAATTTGATGGCTATTACGACCATTGGTCGATGTTGATGGAAAATTTCCTGTGGAGCAAAGAGATGTGGAATCTGATGGATGAAGGGATTCCGTCACCAGCGATCGGGACTTCATCAGCAAGTGAGACGTAGAGGAAGAGCGTCGAAGAAGCTAAGCTTAAGGACCTGAAGGTAAAACATTACCTGTTTCAAGCAATTGAAAGAGAAATTATTGAAACCATTCTTGACAAAAAAATACGCCAAAGGCAATCAGGATTCAATGAAGCGTATACCAAGGATCCACCAAGGTGAAAAGAGTATACAAACAGCGAGCCTTTGAGGAAGGAGTTTGAAATGTCGACTATGAAGGAAGGAGAAAAGATCGACAACTATTTTGCACGAACTCGATAGTTGAACAAGATGAAGGTGAATGGTGAAGCTATGAAGCCAAGCACAGTGGTGGGTAAGGTTTTGAGATCTTTGACTCCCAAATTTAATTATGTTGTCTGTTCAATTGAGGAGTCAAATGATTTAGAAACCATGACCATTGATGAGCTCCACGGAAGTCTGCTGGTTCAAGAACAGAGAATACAGGGGAGTCAGGAAGAAGAACAAGCCCTAACAATCTCTTATGATGATAAACTAGGGAGAGGAAGGGGCAGAGGCTCATTCCGAGGAGGTCGAGGACGAGGGAGGATGTCTCAAAACAAAGCTACTGTTGAATGTTTTAAATGCCATCAGTTGGGACACTATCAGTATGAATGTCCTGATTGGGAGAAGAAGGCTAACTATGCTGAACTTGGAGAAGAAGAAGAGCTTCTATTGATGTCGTATGTCGACTCTTATGAAACCAAAAGAGAAGAAGCCTGGTTCCTTGACTCTGGGTGTTCCAATCATATGACCGGAAACAAAGAATGGTTCTCGGAGTTGGAGGAAGGATTTCGTCAAACGGTGAAACTTGGTAATGACACTAGGATGGCAGTGATGGCTAAAGGAAGTGTACGACTTCAAATGAATGGCACCATTCAGGTAATTTCAGATGTTTTTTACATACCTAAATTGAAGAGCAACTTGCTGAGCATAGGACAACTTCAGGAGAAGGGTTTAGCTATTTTATTTCAGCAAAAGACATGTAGAATCTATCACCCTAGAAGAGGGTTAATTATGAAAACTGATATGAGTGGAAATAGAATGTTCTATCTGTTAGCATCCATGGCACCGAAAAATCCTATGTGTCTTCAAGCTGAAGCTTTGGCTGAAAAAGAGTCACACCTGTGGCATCGTCGTTTTGGCCATTTGAATTATCAGGGGTTGAGAACACTTACAGAAAAATGGTAGATGGTGTGCCTCTTCTCAAAGTTCCAGAGAAATTATGTGAAGCTTGTTTGGTTGGAAAACAACACAGAGAATCTATACCAAAGCAGAGTTCGTGGAGAGCATTGAAGCAGCTTCAACTGGCGCATTCTGATCTACGTGGACCTATCAAACCGGCTTCCAACAGTGATAAAAGGTATATCATAAGTTTTATTGATGATTTTTCACGTAAAACTTGGGTTTATTTTTTACATGAGAAGTCAGAAGCTTTTGTTGCATTCAAAAACTTCAAAGCGTGTGTTGAAAAGGAGATTGGCGCACATATTACTTGTTTGAGAACAGATAGGGGAGGTGAGTTCAACTCCAATGAATTTGGAGAATTTTGCAAAGCTCAGGGTATAAGCAGGCAGTTGACAGCAGTGTACACTCCACAGTAGAATGGAGTTGCTGAACGAAAGAACCGAACAATCATGGACACAGTGCGTTCAATGTTAGCTGACAAGAACGTTCCAAAAATGTTCTGGCCCGAAGCTGTAAAGTGGTGTGTGCACATTCAAAACAGGTGTCTAATTGTAGCAGTAAAAGGAAAAACTCCAGAGGAAGCATGGAGTGGTGTGAAACCAAAGGTGGATTATTTTCGGATCTTCGGGTGTATAGCTCATGCTCACATCCCAGACCAGAAGAGAAGCAAGTTGGATTCCAAGAGTAAGAAGTGTGTATTATTGGGTGTTAGTGATGAATCCAAGGCCTATAGATTATATGATCCAGTCACTAAGAAGATTATCATCAGCAATGATGTTTTATTTGAAAAAGAAGAGAGTTGGTATTGGGGCAGAACTGATGAAGAATTGAAGTTGGATGTTCTAGAAGATGATAAAGAAAGCAATGAAGAGCATATTGAGGAGGAAAATATTCAGAATGTCTCAGCAAAGAATATTCGGAGATAGCTCACTTCCAAATGAAGTAAACACTCAAGAAGTTGCAGTTGAAGAGAGGGATGAAAGAATCAGAAGAGAACCGGCCTAGATGGCAGATTATGAAACTGGTGAAGGGCTCTCAGAAGAGGAAGATATGCATGAAATGATGATGGTCATAGATGATGATCCATTTAGCTTTGAAGAGGCAGTCAAGAGCAAGAAGTGGAGAGAGGCAATGGCAGCAGAAATTGAAGCTATAGAGAAGAACCAGACTTGGGAGTTGATGGATCTGCCCAAGGGTGCTAAGTCTATTGGAGTTAAGTGGGTTTTCAAGACCAAACTGAATGAAAATGGGAATGTGGAAAAATACAAGGCAAGATTGGTAGCTAAGGGTTATTCACAGCGCCATGGAGTGGATTATACTGAAGTATTTGCACCAGTTGCAAGACTTGACACCATTCGAGTAATACTTGCAGCAGCAGCACAGTATGGATGGGAAGTTTTTCAGTTTGACGTGAAGAGTGCTTTTCTTCACGGTGAGCTCAAGGAGGAAGTATTTGTGCAACAGCCTGAAGGATTTATTAAGGAGGGAGAAGAAGGAAGGGTGTACAAATTAAAGAAAGCTCAGATGGCCTCAAGCAAGCACCAAGGGTAGATGGTACAACAAAATTGAGGCTTATTTTCAAGGTGAAGGCTTTGAGAAATGTCCCAAAGGAGCATACTTGGTTCACCAAATTAATTGGAGGTAAAATTTTAATAATAAGTCTTTATGTAGATGATTTAATTTTCACTGGAAGTGATTTGAGCATGTGTAATGAGTTTAAAAACTCAATGATGATGGAATTTGACATGTTTGATCTGGGAAGAATGAAGCATTTTCTTAGAGTAGAAGTGTTACAAAATTCGAATGGTATTTTTATTTGTCAGATAAGATATGCGCGAGAGGTATTAACAAGATTTGAGATGGCAAGTAGCAATGCCGTGAAAAATCCAATTGTCCACAGTACAAAGTCGTCAAAGGATGAAGGAGGAACTAAAGTTGATACTGACTTTGTTTAAACAACTAGTTGGGAGTCTCATGTATTTAACTGTGACTCGTCCCGACTTAATGTATGGTGTAAGTCTTCTTAGCAGGTATATGTCTAAGCCAACCATGTCACAATCGGGTCAAGTGACCAAGAGGATTCTAAAGTATTTGAAGGGGACAATGTAATCCAGGTATTCTCTACAAGAAGGGTGAAAGCAACTCAAAGGTAAATGGCGCTTCAAAACTCTTGGCATTTACTTGATAATGGATATCTTGATGATCTTGACGATATGAGGAGTACTTCGGATATGTGTTCATGAGTAAGTCCGGAGTCGCTTTCATGGTCTTCTAAAAACAACCCAGTGGTGACTTTGTCTACCACCGAGGTTTGAGTATATCGCAGCAGCCTTCTATGTGTATGTCGATGTGTATATGGCTCAAGAGAATTTTGGGAAAAATTGGAGTAGAGGAGAATGGAGGTACTATAATTCAATGTGATAATAGTTCGCTTATTCAACCTGCCTCAAGAATCTCGCCTTTTCATGGAAAAAGTATACATATTCATGTGAGGTTTCATTTCTTAAGAGATTTGGTGAATGATGGTGTTGTGGAATTGAGGTATTGCAATTCTCAAGAACAAGTTGCAGACTTGATGACAAAGCCACTTAAGCTGGAGCAGTTTGAAAAACTTCGTAGTATGCTTGGAATGGTTAATGCATCAGAAGTAAGCCAAATGCAGAGTTTTTAGCTTAAGGGAGGGAATGTTAGCTATAGGTTTGTTGTTTCTGTTTTGAGTTCACTAGTTTGTTTAGTTTGTTGTTTCTGTTTTGAGTTTGCTAGTTTGTTGAAATAAGTCCTATTCTTTAAGAGAGATATGAGTTTGTTTTCTAGCCACTACGCTAATAGGCTTGTAAAACGTAGTCTCTGTTATTTCTTTCTCTGTAAAAGCTATAAATTGCTGCTGGTATGTTTAATAAAAGAACACATTCCTTCGTTCAATTTTTCTAAGCTTTCTAAGTTCTGATCTCCAACAGAAAGTACCGACATAGGGATCCATTAAATGTAACAGAAAACATAGCTGTTGAAACACAAGCTTTAAATCCCATCTTTTCGAGTCAAAAGATCAATTTTTATCGCACATCTTTGAGGGCTACTGGGCCGGCGATACTTCCTCAAAAGAAGGATATTATTTCCAATTTTGCTACTGGGAACAAAGGCTACCTACTTGAGATTTGGAAATAAGCTCTGGCAGGGTGTTTTTAAGTCTAGTGGCAATAATTTTAGAAGGATATAATTTTTGGTATATTCTTTCCGCCTGACATGATTATTAAGGCTGTAAAATGAGCATACAGTTCGGGATCGATTCGTATCCGCTTGACTAAAAGTTCGATTCGAGCTCTACTCGAAATATTAATAATTCAAATATGAGCAAATTTTAAAGTTCGATAAATTATTCGTACATTCTCAAATCGTAATTTTCTATTGATACTCAAATCATATTCGTTCGAAAAGTTCAAACTACTTAGGTTTGATTCGAGACCGTGCTTGACTCGGTTGCTAAAAGAAATTCAATCAAACCTTATTTTATACTCGTTAAATTTTGTAAATCAAATCTGAACAAGTATTATTCGATTCGACTCGATTCATTTATACTTTGAGTTTCATTATAATGAGAACAAAATTGTCTTGATCAAGCTATGACAATATATTTTCTTAAGAGTGCCTTCATAAAAAATTAAGATTAAAGCTTCTATAAGAATTGATAATTTAATAAGTGTATGTCCACCAAGTTCTCCTCAAAAGAATTAGTATATCGAGTAAAAATATTATTAAATCTATACGTACATCATCTCTACTCCCTCATTGCCGAAACCCAGGTCTTTTGTCGTTTTGGTCTTTTTTTCTTATTCTTTGCCCCCCTTCTCCTCTCTTCTCCTGCCTTTTTGTTTCTCTCTCTACCAGTCCCCCTTCGTCCACAAATGAAGAGCACAGAACCATACAACTTTCGTTACTTCTCACGCCATTAGATGACGATGATAATCTCAACTGCCGTCATTTCCACCTTCATCACCCTCATCGCCGTTGCCTCCACCGTCCACTCCCTTAGCGGCTTCGCATCCACCTTCGCCGTTTGCTACGACGCCACCACCACCGTCTACGACATCGTCGCCGAGCTGCAAACATATAGAATTCAAGATGGCTAAACAACTATACGATCATCTTCTTCTCGGAAATCTCTTTCTAGTTCGTCGTCCATGCCATAGGATTTTTTGCAGCGAGTGATGAAACTACTTGTAGAGGATATAACAATTTAGGGCAATTGAATGTTACTTCTTCAAATTTGACTTTATGAATATTTTGCTGTAGCATTAGGAATGAATCATGGTTGTGCTATTAGGAGAATGAACAGCTCTATTGTTATTGTTTGTTGGGGGTGGAAGTGGAGAATTTTCTAGCAGTGTAACAGATGGGATTTCGTTTGAATTAATTGTTGCTGGATTGAATTTTACTTTTGGATTGACAACTAGTAATTTTTCAATTATTTGTTGGGGGGCAAGTTGGGCTAATAGTTCAGATGCTTTAGGGATTGAGCTCTCATTGCCAAAGATTCTTCCAGGGCCATGTGCTCAAGCTAAATGTGATTGTGGTCTGTATCCTAAGTCACAAACACTTTGCTCCGGTAGGGGTAATATATGAAAGACAAACCTTAGTGGAGCATGGGTGAAGACAAACCTTAGTACATCAGCAGAAGCATGGAGAGCATCAGCTAGTGGCGCATGGGCTATTAGAGCATGGACAACAACTAGTGGGAACACAACATTGGCAAAACATGGGATCAAGGGCAGCACCTCTTTATGTTATAACAGCCAATACATTGATTCCGTTTGGCATATTTTTAATTTTAATCCCTAATCCCTTGTATTTGTAATGCTCTTGTAGTCATGTATGCTATAAATAGTGGACTGCTCTCTCTTGTAAAAGCATGGAAGTCATAATATACAATAATCAGATTACTTCCTATTTCTCCTCCCTATTTGCTATATTACATAAATTCTTCTTACATGGTATCAAAGTCTTTGCTTAGTTGAGCACCACTTTTCGACATTCCTTCCCTTAATCAACAGACTTATGAACCCAATTTTATAAAATTTATTCAATTCCTCTACTAGGAGGCTTGTTTTCTTAATCTTCACGGTTGCTTAGGTTGGATCTATGAAATGCAGCCAGTCTTTTTCTCCTGTACATGTTCATATAATCTTTGGCCACCACTTTCATCACAAATAAGCCTTATCCAGCCTTCAAATATCAGAAAACTTGTATAGCCTCTCAGCTAGTTTCTTCCAAAAAGAAAGCCCAGTTTGATTTATCATAATCACATTCATATCTCCAATTTTGGAGGGAATTGTGTTTATTTATGTTGTAATACTTCCCAGAAAAAGATCATTTCCACAGCCTACTCCCATTTATTTGTCCTCTTGATATATGAGAAACATGCTTCCAGTTCAACAGAGAAAAAAGCTGAAGATCTGTTCCTTCATTTTTGTATTGTGGGAATAGGATTAATTTACAGACTCCAAGCAAGGCATCACTATTCTGCCTCAATTGTCAACTGATGCAGAGTATTCATAAGCCAAATCTGAAGAAGTAACATTCATTTGTTCTTTTATTTGTTACTGAAGATTTAAATTAAAACTAATGTCAAATCAAAAGCCTATGTGAGACCCCGAAATTTATGAAATGAAAGTACTCAATTTTCTTATAATTATTATTTTATTTAGTAAATGGTTAAATTGATAAAGGGTTAAAGTTAAGGGTAATATGTGAAATTTTTTGCAAAGTAAGCAAGTTGATATAAAATATTCGTTGTGTCGGGGAATATTCTTTTTGTCGCGGAATATCCATACGACGGTACAATCATTGGTGGACCCTACAACAGAATTATTGTCGGATTGAGAAAACGACAAAAATATTTTTATGAAAATAACGACGGAAGTTTTACCGTTAAAAGCTGTTGAACTACTTTCGGTAGTAAAGTAAAAGTACGATGTCTGGCGTGGTTGCGTAGTAGCACACAAGATTGATTATTGATGCTTACGTGAGAAGTCACTCGCTTTTGTTCAATTATTCTTACAAATAATTGTTGCATAGTATCTCACGTTATTTGATTCAATTATTGTTTATATTTTTTATTAAATTAATAATTGAGATGACAACTTATTAATATTATTATTTGCAATATTAACGATGTCTAGAAGTTCTCGCGAGGAGAGGTTTGGTCACCTTAATTGCGCACCAATAGGGAGAAATCCTTATTGAAAAGCCTCTTCTTTCCTGGGAACAATCTAGTCGATTAATATTGTGAATTATAATAAAGGTGATAAGTTTTGTTTTATTATTATTATAAATGTAATAAAATGTAAAAAACTTTATATAAAAACAATACCTTTATAAAGTTATTCATTTTATTAGACTATAAATAGAATATATAATATTCTATTATGCAAAGTGTTTGCAGATAGTAAAATCTTTTATATAAAATGTAATACTTTTATAAAGTTATTCGTTTTATTAGACTATAAATAGAATATATAATATTCTAGTATGCATAAGTGTTTGCATAGTGCTGCGATAGTAAAATCTTTTTATATAAAATGCAAATACTTTTATAAAGTTATTCGTTTTATTAGATTATAAATAGAATATATTATATTTTATTTAAAAGATTTTGTTTTATTAGAATATTTTATTAATATTGCATAGTAAATCAATATGGACCGTCTGCTTAAAAAGTAAATCAATCTGGACCGTTTCATGAATTAGTTACTATTCGCCAATGGTCATTCTCCTATAAATAGAAGTTCATTCCTTCATTATTTCTTATGAATTCACTTTGAAACTCTGTAGAGAGAAATATAGAGAGAAAGAAGAAAAGTATTCTCGCTACTTCACTACTCCTATATCCAGCTTTCTTCTAAGGTAAGGGTATTATTTCTTTCGTCTTCATGAAGAGAACTTACATTATTCCATTCTTAATTATTCTGTTGAATAACTCAGATACGCGACTCACCGTATACACATGGTGAAATTCTTCATTATATTCTATTCTTTATTATTCTATCGGAATATCCGATTACATGCGTTCACGCATGACCTAGTTCTATTCTTTATTATTCGCCGGAATATCCTCGTCTGCATGCGTTTACGCATGACCTTGTTCCATTCTTTATTATTCTATTGAATAACCCGTCTGCAATGCCTATCGTCGCATGCATGGTGAATTCCATTGTTATTCCATTCTTTATTATTACGTTGGGAATAACTTTTATGCATCTGCATTTGCCTATCGCATGCATGGTGAATTCTTCATTATTCCATTCTTTATTATTCGCTGGAATAACCTTTGCCTATGTGGATTACCGCGTGCATGGTGAATGATCCTTCGTATTCATATGAATAGTATTTTCATTCAAAGGGGTTTCGCCAAAAGGCGATTTAAGTAATTTGTCCGACCCTTAAAAATTCGGAAAAATTTGAAATGATAATTTGATGAGTTTTCTAGATTGTGTCCAAAAATGGCGATTTTTTGGATGTATAAATTAGAGTTATGAATTTTATAGGAAAAGACTATTTTAAAAGTAAACCCTTATAACTCCTTATGGTTAACTCCAAAATTGGTGAAATTTTTATTGGGAGTACATGTATATAACAGAGTATATCCAGTAAATT
Source organism: Panax quinquefolius (assembly GCA_020205615.1). Lineage (NCBI taxonomy): Eukaryota > Viridiplantae > Streptophyta > Magnoliopsida > Apiales > Araliaceae > Panax > Panax quinquefolius. Next base: position 155,289,920 of record CM035152.1, read on the forward strand.
TCAGAATTTTTGGATAAAAGTACAATTTATGATAAATGTCTAAATATTCGGCGCTTTAGCCATATGAAAAATAGTAAATGAATTTTAAAAATTCGAGAAAATATATGTTCAATATGGGACTATATTCTGCTAAATCCCAGAAAAGAAATATTTTTGGGATTGATTTGATATTTTTTATGAAAATAAACTAGTTATGAGTAAATGAATTAAATATGTTATGTGAAGTAATAAAATTGGAAAATAGGATTTTATGGCTTGAGAATCCTATATAGGGTATATGCACATTTTTGATGAGGGATTTGATCATTGATAATGAAATCTTATGAGTATGGCATTTTTTTGAATGATTAAATGCATTATTTAATAAAATATAAACAATTGAAATAAATGTTTATAAGTTTAAGAAATGATTAAAATATTGTTATAATATTAATGATATTAGATTATGAGATTATTAAGTGATTAATAACATTTGGTTATTATTGAACATTGGATAAATTATATTATAACCTGCTTAATATTTATCCTTTATCTCATTTGATTGATTCTTTATATCATTGTCATTATCCTCACGCTTATATTATGATGAAAGTCATTTGTGGCTGTAGTGCATGTAGATGGACTTGGTATGATTATGACCAGTGATTATTCTAGATAATCATGATCGTAATGTTACAAATGATGTGATAAAGTCCTCATCGGCTGCGTAGTGCATTGATGGACGGACAGCTTTTGGTATGATTATGGTTATGGATTCTCTTCGTCCAAGGGTGCAAAGATGAATTATTTTATGGCATGATCATGACCGTTGATGAAAACACGATTATCTTTGGCCCGTACGTAGTGCATAGATAATTCGTGGTCGTGATATTAACGAATATCCTTGGCCTGTAATACAGGGATGATTCGATGATGTGGATTAATTATTGAGCTGAGTCTCAATAATAAAATATTAATTCATGGATATGATATTAACGAATATCCTTGATCGTAGTGCATGGGTGATTCGATGATGTGGATTATTTATTAAGCTGAGTCTCAACGATAAAATATTGATAATAAATTTTAATTCGTAAAAGATAGTAAATATCATGCTCTACTTGACTCTTCTAAAATACAGTTGTATGTCTTTGGCCTGTAGTGCGAAGATGAATTGTTAATGAATATCTTTGGCCGTAGTGCAAAGATGAATTTATTAGTATGATTATGAGCAGAAATTATGATTTGTTATAACCATGATTTTTGATGTTTCAGGTGAAGATATGTGATGAAAATTATCTTTGTCCTAGGTGCGAAGAGAAATTTAGAATCGCAATTATGATTATGAGTTATTCATATGATTGTGGACAGGAATTGTTGATTGATGTTACAGGAATAAAACATTATCGGTAGACTTTTAACATAGAAGATAATAGATCCGATGGTCTATTCGACTCTTCTAATGGATTGCTTCGTTCACCATGAACTATGGTTGAAAAGTTTTATCATCTACCATATGTTCTAAATCTCTGATTTATTACGGATGAAGGCTATTGATGATGTGAATTATCTTTAGTCATGATATTCTTTATCGGGCTAGTTGTGGTTTCACCCTTTTGCTTCACAATTCCTTTCGTGTAATAAGAGTGTAGTTTGGGTCGAGCGGGGATAACGAGGGAATAGAATCGGTGGTCTATAGTCGTTGAGGTTCTCCCTAAATAGTATGGAAATAATTTTATTGATGACTTTAGATAAGTGTGTCGTATTGTATACGCTATTTGATATTTAATTTTGGTGAACCGAATAGGGTGAGGTGAACCCAACTTTGGAAGGGTGTTTTGCCACTATCATACAAGATGTCTAATGACATACAATCTCGTGTTATCATAAGACGTGGTTGTGCACATCCACTTCTTTGAGTATATCTACGAGCACTACCTATATGATCTTGGAGTTTATTTGAAATATAATTTTTACTTGGAGACAGTGGAGATAGTTATATGTCAAGAGAAGACTCACCATTGGAAAGAAGATGATAGTAATCTTCTCATTTTTCTTTGGGATCTATTGAGTCAACCAAGGATAATTCTGTGGACATATGATATCTATCATAACCTAGATGCATGGCCTCCCATGTACGAAAGTTTTCTTGAGAACTTCCCAAAGATTTTAATTTCTAAAAACAGTTTTTGACTATATTTTTATGTAAAGTATCATTGTAAGGTTGTGGTCGAGGCACCATGAGAGTTACATACATTTGTATTAAAACTCACAGTTAACTGTGGTCGTATTCTATACGACAGTTCAACAGTTGTATAAATGAAGTTTGTATTTGATTTTTATAGTGTGATATCTAGCGACTCAGAATGGGTCGTGTGGACCTATTTTGGGGGCGTCACAGCCTATATATATAAACTTTAACCAAATGGTAGCATATTTCGAACTAGTAACAATGAGAAAGTGTGGATTATCATTGAGAGGGATCATTCCATATAAGAATTACAGAATTTGAATTTAGCAAAAAAAAAGAATTACAAAATTTCCCGTTTACACCCCAACAAACAATAGAGCTATTAACCATGATTCATTCCTAATGCTACAACAGAATATTCATAAGCCAAATTTGAAGAAGTAACATTCAATTGCCCTAAATTGTTATATCCTTCACAAGCCGTCGGTCATCACTCCGCACAAAAAATCACGGCCACCGGCGACGGAATAGAAAGAGATTTCCGGGAAGACGAGCAACAAACAACTATACGATCATCGGGCATATCAGAAAGAGAAGATGCAGATGGATCAGAACTCAAAGGTATATGCGTGCACGAAGGGGGACTAGATGCAGATGGTAACTCGGTGCATATGGGACTGGTAGAGAGAGAAACTAAAAGGCAGGACAAGAAAGGAGAAGGTGGGGAAAGAATTAAAAAAAAGAAGCAAAACGACAGAAGTACATACGTTTCGGCAAGGAGGGAGTAAAGATGATGTATGTATAGATTTACCCAATATTATTAAATCTATATATACATCATTTTTACTCTCTCCTTGCCAAAACACAGGTCTTTTATCATTTTGGTATTTTTTTCTTTTTTTTTTATTCTTTGCCCCCTTTCTCCTCTTTTCTCCTGTCTTTTTGTTTCTCTCTCTACCAGTCCCCCTTCGTCCACAAATGAAGAGCACAGAAGCATACAACTTTCGTTACTTCTCACGCCATTAGATGACGATGATAATCTCAGCCGCCTTCATCACCCTCATCGTCGTTGCCTCCACCGTCCACTCCCTCGGCGGCTTCGCATCCACCCTCGTCGTCAGCTACGATGCCACCACCACCGTTTGCGGCATCGTCGCCGAGCAACAAACACAAAGAATTCAAGCTGGCTAAAAAACTATACGATCATCTTCTTCTCGAAAATCTCTTTCAAGCCTGCCGCTCAAGCATAGGATTTTTGTCTTGTGATGAAGGAAGACCGACGACTTGTTGAGGATATAACAATTTAGGGCAATTGAATGTTACTTCTTCAAATTTGGCTTTATGAATATTCTGCTGTAGCATTAGGAATGAATCATGGTTGTGCTATTAGGAGAATGAACAGCTCTATTGTTATTATTTGTTGGGGTGGAAGTAGAGAATTTTCTAGCAGTGTTACAAATGGGATTTCATTTGAATTAATTGTTGTTGGATTGAATTTTATTTTTGGATTGACAACTAGTAATTTTTTGATTATTTGTTGGGGGGCAATGTGACGCCCCCAAAACAGGTATACATCACCCATCTTGAGTCGCCAAATACATGGTACAAAATCAAATACAAACTTAATTATACAACTGTCGTGTACAATACGACAAAACATAGTTGAGAGTTTAAACAAAAATATTGCCTTCTAGACAATATCCACTCTCAATGGTGTCCTCATTACAATTATTATCATATTATTCCGTAGAATAGTGAGGACTACTAAAGCCATTTATCCTGGACTATCACTCCATTCCTCGACTCGTCCCAGCTATATTCTCATTTCCTGAAAAGAACAATGAAAGAAAGGGTGTGCTCAACTAGCTCAGTAAGAAATATTATGACTAAGATAATGCAGAATAAATTATCCTTAGCCTTCAACAGTATAACAACTGATAGAATACAATAGACAACAAGTTTTAGATCAACAACTGCAGCGGAATAAGCAATCCATTAGAAGAGTCAAGTAGAGCATAAAATTTACTATCTTCTATGATTTAAAAAGTTTTTCATCAACTTTATCGCTGAGACTCAACTTAATAAATAAAATCGAATCATCCCTGCACCACGGCCAAGGATATTCATGTAATCATCAATGGTCATGATTATACCGAATAATCCATGGTTATAATCATACCAACAACTGTCCATCAATGAACTACAGGCCAATGAGGACTTTTACCACATTATTCGTTACATTACGGTCATGATTATACTGAATAATCCCTGGTCATAATCATACCAAGTCCATCTATGCACGTAAGCCAAAGATGACTTTCATCACAATATAAGCATGAAGATGATGACAATGATATAAGCAATAATAAACCAAAATCAAATCAAACAAAATCAAGGATAAATATTAAAGACATTAAATTTATCCAGAGTTTAAAAATATCCAAATTGTCAACATGATACTGCTTTGTAGAGTAAAATTCAAGAATAAAATTCATGTACCAAAAATAATTTGGACAAAAAAGAATATATTTTTTGGGTAAATAGTAACCTGTGAATAGTACTTTGGGAATAGTACCATGTGAATAGTACCCCAACATGAAAAGTGTCCCGAATACCCGAGTGAATGATACTAGAGTGAATAGTAATTGGGTGAATAGTAACCCGTGAATAGTAACTCGTGAATAGTACTCGTGAATAACAACCCTTATGAGTATTGAAAGAAAATAACTCTCTTCATGAATACGAAAGAATAATACCCCTTACTATAATAATAATATCCCTTACCTTAGAAGAAAAGCGGATAATCGGAATAGTGAGGTAGCAGTAGACTTCTTCTTCTTTCTCTATAATTTCTCTCTATAATAATTTCTCTATAAATTTTAGTGAATTAGTGAGAAATGAAGGAAGAATGAGCTTCTATTTATAGGAAAATATAGTTTCGATAATTGCACGTTTTGGGGCTCGAAATATTACAGTATAATACCTTCCTCTTTTCCTTCATTTTTAATTTAGTCCTGCAAGTATTATCAAACTTGCATCACCTCCCCTAATAGTAAATCATGTGAATCAATAGTAAATCATGTGACTCAATAGTTCTAAACATGTGAAAAAATTAATTATAGTATTGTACCTTCAACTATACCTCCATTTTTAACTTGGTCATTCAAGTATTATCAATCTTGCACCAACTCATCTAATAGTAAATGAATGTGATTCAATAGTACACACATGTGAACGAATAGTTATAATCATGTGAATCAATAGCAATTAATTGCTTATTTATACGGTTAATTACCCGATTGATCAATATAACCTCCAGACATCAATTATTATCGTAATAAATGTCGATTTTCACTAACACTAATAATTCCAACACAATGGAACTATCAATTTCATCTTTAATCAACACGAACTTATTCGTCATTAATATTATAATTCACAATATTTAACAACCAAATCGTTCCTGGGAAGCAGGGGCTTTCCGATAAGGATTTCTCCTTATCATGCACAATTAGGTGACCAAACCTCTCCTCGACAGAAACTTCTGACATTGTCGATATTACAAATAATAATATGAATAACTTTGCCGTCTCAATTATTTATTTAATAATATAACATATTATGCAGATGATACTATGACAATAATGTTAGGCTTGTAATATTCATGAACGCAATCAAATTGCATAAAAAGTGCGGAAGCGTGTAAAATCAGAGTTTAAAAATTTTACAAACCATATACCCGGATCACCCTTTATGCACAATTATTAATTAAACGAAAAATTGAAGAACAAGAATCATACCCTTGAAGATCCGAGCTTCCTCAGGTACAAGTTCACCTCCAATCCTTTTTCGCGTTCTACTTGAATCCACCGGGTTTGGTTCCTTCCTTTGATCAACGCTAGCCACCCAAATGTTTGGCCTCTAGAGGTGATCCACCAAGGAATAATAAGAATTCAAGAAGATGAGTATTTGGCTCAAACCCTAGTTTTCTATCTCTATAGAAAAGAACGTATTTCTCAACAAATTGGAATTATGTCGTATGTTGTAAAAAGTCAACAACCACACCCACCCATAATAAGACTCTCTTATTTATAGATGTGGGCAACCCACCTTAACAATTAAGGAATTGAGATTTATTTATTTAATTAAATTCTTTTAATTAATTAAGCTCCCTAATCTTATTAGGGATAATTAATTAAACTCCTTTAACTAATTTTCCTTCCTAATCCAATTAGGAATAAATGAGAATACTTATATTAAATTAATTCCTAAACTCTTTTAGAAATTAAAATAATAATAATTGTAATAATATTAATAAGACTCCTCTTATTAATTTATATTTAATATTTCTAAAATATTAAATAATAAATATTAAGCTATTTAATTTATTCTATCACCATAGATTAAATTAAATATACATAACATATTATTACGATTATGCCATTAACTTCTTAAATAATTATTCTTCCTTTTATGGTGTGACCCTTTAGGTTCTCCATATTAAACCTAAGTTGTGAATAAATCAATTAGAACAATTCTAATCTTATTTAAATAAATAAATTAAACAATTAATTTATTTAAATAAATAATATTTATTCTACAATAGGGATAAGCCTCCCTAAATCATCAACGACTTTCCGATAATATAGATTTCAACATTAATCATAAAAGAACCTTTGAGTAAATAGTTACTGCATAATTCAATCCTTCCACCATACAATGTCCCAATTAAATATAAGACATGGAATTCTTCACGAAGTCTTATTTTATTTAATTATATGTATTTCGACTCTTAAATGCACAACTCCAAATAATGCAAATTAGAAACTCTTTTCTAATTTCATTCTGCCTTGGCCAAGGACTACTGAGTTGTCATTTATCGAATCACATAAGACATTTCTCTTCTTTTATTAGAAGTAGTAGATTCTTTATTGATCATATATTATCTCCATGTACAACTTGTTATACCCAAGCATACCCTTTGATATACCGTAAGGGTCTTAATGAATATGTCAAAGTATAACTCATCATACACAAGATACTATGATGATCTCAAGTCCAAGGATTACTTGTACTACTATCACTACAGGAATTCCTATCGACAAAGTAAAACTCCATTAGGTATTCCTTAGCAAGCCAATGTTCAAATGAACTTATAATAAGCACCTACATACTTGCTTTTAAGTTCGCACAAAAATGATCATGAGATCAATCATCCTCATCCAATGAAAGCAAAGCAACGATGTACTCAATCTATCCGGATTCACTAATCCCCAATTTAGTAATCCAACGATTGGGAACTATTTTAGTTTTAAGATTTCTAAGAATTTAGATCTCATTAGAATGATCATCATCATTATTCTAAAAGCATTGCTTAAAACTATGGGTTTATCACATATTATAAAACAAAGATCATGTAGATAATTAAAAGCCTTTAATAAATTAATATTTTTATTAATAAATAAATAAGATTGTTACAAAGTATATGCTTTATCATCAAACATGATTGGCTTGTGTGGTGCATACTACTTTCAATCTCCCACTTGCACTAAAGCCAATCGTCATGGTATCTTATACTCTTCTTCTAAAGTGACGATTATCCCGCCATTGGATAAGCTTTAGTTAATGGATATGTAATGTTGTTCTTGAGAGTCCACTATCTCTATAGTGATTTCCCATCTTCAATGATTCTAATAATCAAATGAAAAGTGCCACAACACATGTTTAGATCCAAGATGAGACTTAGAACTATTCCTAGTTACAGAATGAACTTTTAATCCAAATAATCAACTTGCGACTTCATCTATAGCTATATACTTTGTCTTTATCACTAAACCAAAGAACTCTTTCATTGCTTTGGAACCTTTCCAATTCATCGCACCAATTGCTCAAGATAACGCTTTTTACCTTAAAGTGGATTTTCTCGTCATCTTAGTCTCATCTCGAAAAACTTGAGTCTGTTAAGCCCTCTAGTTTTAATTTAGACCCACCATGAATATGATCACATCCTTAGTGCTTAAGTTAAGCACTTTAAGATGTTTTTCACCGACTCATAGTGAACTTCTCCGAATATATGACCGATCAACATCGTGTCTCAGTATATTTCATTACATACATGATTGTCACTCATGCTACCTCTCTTTTCGTGAGTCCAGTGGGGACTATTAGAGAGATACACTCCATAGCTCATCGACATGAGACATCTCTTGAGTTTGCCATGCTAAACGACTTTAGCATCAAATGAATATACGCGCCTCGGGTTAAGTCGAGCATCCTCTTAAATCTATCTATATAGATTTATATCCCCAATTAAGATACTCTTCCAAATCATTCATGGAGGAATGTTTAGACAATTTTATCTTTACTTGATTGTAGCATTGGTATGTCATTCCTTATCCGTAGTATATCAACATATAATACTAGAAATTTCACGACGCTCCCAATCGACCCTTTTGTACACACTAGAACTCTTTACCTCATCTTATGTAACTCGGATCATCATCTTCTATGATCGTACCTCATCATCATCATCCATGATGAATTCATACCTCCTAGGTATCTTCAAAGATTATTCCGTATTTATTTATCTCTATGGCATGTACAATAGGTCTATCTACAGGTTCCTCTTATTTGACTTATAGTGTATTATGGTTCTTGAACTCTTCAAGATCTATTATCCTCCCACTAGCCCCTTTAATGATAAACACCTTTATCTTAGAAGGCAAGGTGTTTCGCAATAAACACCTTTTGCTATGTAGGATTATAGAACATATGCCCTAAACTTACTTTAGGATGTCCCACAAATTTGTACATGTCAAATTTTGTCCCAAGATTATCCTTTGAAACCTTTTCACATAAGTTGGACAACCCCTTATTTTAACATACTTAAGATTAGGAATCCTCCCTGTCCATAACTTTTATGGAGTCTTCAATGGATTTTGAGGTTACCTTTTTAGTAGATGTGCAAACCATTTCTAGGACATTATCCCGTAAGGATACTTTGGAATGTCTCAGTAAAATCATTATGGACCACACCATGTCCAACAAGGTACGATTTTCATTCGGATACATCAATCAATTATCACAGTATCGATGTGTCCATTATGAGAAAACCATTTGAGATGATCTAAAAACTTATTGCACAAGTATTTATTCCTTGATCCGATCAAAGAATCCTAATACTTTGCCAATTTGTTTCACTTTTGAATTCTTTGAACCTTTCAAATAATTCACACTTGTATTTCAGCAAATACACACATTCAACTCTTTCAATGATCATCTCCTTTTATTATACTAATTTGTTCAATATGCAAAATTATTTTCATATAAGTCAAGTATACAAAATTTATTAAGTAATATTCCAGCTTCTATACAAAACATTATTATTATAAATAGAACAACAATTGTTCTTAATTATAATACCAAAGATTTCATTGTCCAACAATAAAATGGAAATAATGTTTCTAACAAGTCTTCGGAATACAATAACAACTTATCGACTTAATAGATTTGCCCGTAGGATTGCTAAACTATAAGTTTCTACTACTAATACGGCGACCTTGCTACATTTCCCGCACATAGATTATTTATATTTGTTTAGCTTTCTACTTACTTTGGTCCTTCATAAATCTATATTTATGATAACCAAAGTCGGTATCCAATACCCAAGTAGAACCTCGACTTAAAGAAAAATTTATTTTAAATTATGAACAAAATTGTATTTGTAAATCAAACTTCACTAAGCTTCTTTTGTTAGCTCTGCAAGATGCTTCTCAGCTTTCTTTCCGTTGTCCGAGCTTATTGCGGTGGAAGCAAACTCCTTTGCTATCCATATCGGTTTTGTTCTTATTATCCTTTGTTTATGCCTTTTTATTTACCTTCTTTGAATCGTTCTTCTTTTCGTAAGATCCTTTGGCCTCTACCAAGAAGACTTGATCTTTCTTGGTTGAAAGTGACTCTCAACATTTTTCAATATGTTAAGCAAAATCAATGAGGTGATATCTAGCTTGTTCATATGAAAAATTCACAACAATTGTGAAAGGAGTCCGGAGTGAGTGCAAGATCAAATCTTGGCTCAACTCTCCATCCATGACAAAACTTCGCTTTCCTAATCGATCACCAAATTGATAATGTTAAGGACTTTTATCCAGATCAGAAGTGTCATCCGGTCATTCTAGATCTAAGAGCTCTCTTAGATATCTCGATATCTATCGGTCCTACTTTTCTCACCATCAACTACTTGATGTGCGTGAATATAGTAGAAGCATCCATAGTTTCATGTTTGTACGCCAAGCTCGTTACTTTCATAGATGCGAGCATGATGCATTGAGTCAATCATGCATCATCTTGCCACTTTCTAAAAGTAGCAATGTCTTCCTCAGAGGCATTATGCGCAACCATTGCGAGGATAGATGTATTATTAAGGATAAGATAGCTTTTCAAATATGAGAACTATTCTCAAATTCCTTAACCAATTCGCTTTAATTTTATTCGTTAATTTAGCATCTAATATGCTTCGCAATATAGTAATTTTAGACATTGTAAAATTACAGTAAATGAATTTGTAATTAACAACATTTTAATATACATTCCTTTATTAATTACCAAAATAAATTAGGTCTTGTTTTAAATTGGTATCTCCCACTATTTTCTTCAAACTATATTACCCTCACTTATATAGTTCGGCAAAATCTAATTAAAGATTTGCTATTGAGAATAAGGATCCCATTTCAAATGTATATAGCCTTGTGGTGACACAACAAACTATATATAAATAAATAGGTAGACAACTTTTGTCAATTACATCAACTATGCAACTCCTTTTCTTTTGCCTCTTAGATTATTTTGATCAAGTGGTGGCACATCCGAATCAAAATTATCCAAGTTAAGTCCGACTTAGCACTCCATATATTCAAAAAGGAAAAATATCATCCTTGTGGTGACACAACAAAACAATATTATTCAATTTTCTTTATAAGCATCAAATGTGATAAATTAACATCTTAAATACTTAATACTTGCCTTGTGGTGACACAACAAACTCATATTAAATATTTAATACTCTATTAATTTTATCATGCTGAAAGCGACGCTTCGATATTCCAAATATCTTTGAACGCTTAGGACTTAATATAAAAATTGAGGGGTTTGTTATTAATTTGTCTCATCTTGTTTAAGCGCATTTACATATATATATAAAATACGCGTATATTAATGAACATGCTGAAGCATGTTTGCATAATATATAATATATATAGTATAAGCATGCACATATAGAATACTATATTCTACCCGAATTGATTATGGACTTTTATTCTAGTTTGGTTCACTAGAGCCACCAAGTGAACCAAAAGGTCAAACCCTAGGGGTGCAAGAAATAATATTTAAATATAACTATTACATTTAAACCCTGCTCCATTACAAATCGGGTCTTCAAGCGCCTTTCGCTCCTTGATCTCTAATTCTTCAAAATTAATTCTAACTATTCCTATTATAAAACTATTTAAAATAAATAGAAACCTTGATCGTGATCGAGGGAAGTACATAGGAGGGAGTTAGAATTTACATTAAGAAAAAAATTAGAGAAGACGAGGTACGCAGACCCCATTTAATAAAACCCATACATTCATGCATCCAACTAAAATAAAATTCAATCACATTGGTCAATAGTCCATAATCAATCCCATTTATTATCATACACATCATCATATGCATCAATAAATAACATTCATCTTATGAATAATAAACATTTAATATATATATTGATATCATTTAATGGGCAAATTTAGTTAGTATAAAATCTATTTTTGAATCAAAATAAACTCCTTTATTTTAATCCAAATTTAAATCAAAATAAAACTATTTTATTTTAATTTATCTAATTTTGAATAAAATAAACTATTTTATTTTAATCAAAATCTTTAATCAAAATAAACTCCTTTATTTTAATTAATTATGGAATCCAATTCCATGTAATAAAAAAAAGTCCTTTATTTAAGGAAACACTGATTTTCTTTCCTATTCACAAATAAACTCCTTTATTTTGAATAATATGAAATCTTATTTCATATTTAAATAAACTCCTTTATTTAAGGAAACACGGATTTTCTTTCCTATTCACAAATAAACTCTTTTATTTTGAATAATATGAAATCTTATTTCATATCTAAATAAACTCCTTTATTTAAGGAAAGACTGATTCTTTTTCCTATTCACAAATAAACCCCTTTATTTTGAATAATATGAAATCTTATTTCATATTTAAATAAACTCTTTATTTAAGGAAACATGGATTCTCTTTCCTATTCACATATAAACTCTTTTATTTTGAATAATATGAAATCTTATTTCATATCTAAATAAACTCCTTTATTTAAGGAAAGATGGAATCCAATTTCAACTCCAATTAGTTATCATGGAATCCAATTCCAACTCTAATTAGTTAGCATGAAATTTAATTTTAAAATTAAAATAAACCTATTATTTTAAAATTAAAATAAACTTTTTATTTTAAAATTAAAATAAACCTTTTATTTTAATTATAAAATTATTGAGAATAATATATATATATATATATATTAACCGTATATATAATAATATATATATATTAGTACCGAATATATTATATATATATATATAATAAGAATTCGTGATATGAGCCACGGAAATCCTGTTAAGCGTCACCTTTTTTTTTTTTTTTTTTTTTGTTCCTTCCCTTTTTGCAATCATTAGCTATAGCCATGCCACGCGATCCGAGGCAATCATTAGCTATAGCCATGTCAAACCACCGAATTTTCGTGCACTGGAACCTTTTTTTTTTTTTCTTTTTCCGTGCATGTGCTAGCAGATCAATGATTATCACTAATTTGCGTTTTTTTTTTATAAATTTTATACAAACAAATTATGCCCAATTAAATTGTTCTAAACACATATCAATATACATATCAAATCTGAACAATTAATAATTTGCATAAAGATTTGGCTCTGATGCCACTGTTAGGTTTGTAATATTCATGAACGCAATCAAATTGCATAAAAAGTGCGGAAGCGTGTAAAATTAGAGTTTAAAAATTTTACAAACCATATACCCGGATCACCCTTTATGCACAATTATTAATTAAACGAAAAATTGAAGAACAAGAATCATACCCTTGAAGATCCGAGCTTCCTCAGGTACAAGTTCACCTCCAATCCTTTTTCGCGTTCTACTTGAATCCACCGGGTTTGGTTCCTTCCTTTGATCAACGCTAGCCACCCAAATGTTTGGCCTCTAGAGGTGATCCACCAAGGAATAATAAGAATTCAAGAAGATGGGTATTTGGCTCAAACCCTAGTTTTCTATCTCTATAGAAAAGAACGTACTCTCCAACAAATTGGAATTATGTCGTATGTTGTAAAAGTCAACAACCACACCCACCCATAATAAGACTCCTCTTATTTATAGATGTGGGTAACCCACCTTAACAATTAAGGAATTGGGATTTATTTATTTAATTAAATTCTTTTAATTAATTAAGCTCCCTAATCTTATTAGGGATAATTAATTAAACTCCTTTAACTAATTTTCCTTCCTAATCCAATTAGGAATAAATGAGAGTACTTATATTAAATTAATTCCTAAACTCTTTTAGAAATTAAAATAATAATAATTGTAATAATATTAATAAGACTCCTCTTATTAATTTATATTTAATATTTCTAAAATATTAAATAATAAATATTAAGCTATTTAATTTATTCTATCACCATAGATTAAATTAAATATACATAACATATATTATTACGATTATGCCATTAACTTCTTAAATAATTATTCTTCCTTTTATGGTGTGACCCTTTAGGTTCTCCATATTAAACCTATTGTGAATAAATCAATTAGAAACAATTCTAATCTTATTTAAATAAATAAATTAAACAATTAATTTATTTAAATAAATAATATTTATTCTACAATAGGATAAGCCTCCACAAGCGATCAACGACTTTCCGGATAATATAGATTTCAACATTAATCATAAAAGAACCTTTGAGTAAATAGTTACCGCATAATTCAATCCTTCCACCATACAATGTCCCAATTAAATATAAGACATGGAATTACTTCAAAGTCTTATTTTATTTAATTATATGTATTTCGACTCTTAAATGCACAACTCCAAATAATGCAAATTAGAAACTCCTTTCTAATTTCATTCGCCTTATACCAAGGACTCTTTGGGGTTGTCATTTATCGAATCACATAAGACATTTCTCTTCTTTTATTAAAGTAGTAGATTCTTTATTGATCATATATTATCTCCACGTACTGAACTTGTTATACCCAAACATACCCTTTGATATACCCTAAGGGTCTTAAGGAATAAGTCAAAGTATAACTCATCATACACAAGATACTATGATGATCTCAAGTCCAAGGATTACTTGTACTACTATCACTACAGAATTCCTATTGGACAAAAAGTAAAACTCCATTAGGTATTCCTTAGCGAGCCAATGTTCAAAGGAACTTATTCTCTAATAAACATCTACATACTTGCTTTAGTGTCTCCACACAAATGATAATGAGATCAATCATCCTCATCCAACGAAAGCAAAGCAACGTATGTACCAATCTATCCGGATTCACTAATCCCCAATTTAGTAATCCAATAATTGGGAACTATTTTAGTTTTAAGCTTTCTAAGAATTTAGATCTCATTAGAATGATCATCATCATTATTCTAAAAGCATTGCTTAAAACTATGGGTTTATCACATATTATAAAACAACATCATGTAGATAATTAAAAGCCTTTAATAAATTAATACTTTTTATTAATAAATAAATAAGATTGTTACAAAGTATATGCTTTATCATCAAACATGATTGGCTTGTGTGCATACTACTTTCAAATAATTGAATCAATAATATGAGAGATATGATGCATCAATTACTGTAGCAATAATTGAGTATAACTGAGTGACTTCTTACGTAAGCATCAATAATCAATACCGTGTGCTACTATTCAACCACGCGTATTACTGTACTTTTATCACTGATTATTTTGTGACAACTTACTTACTTTGAAAATTTTTCACATATCACCCTTAACTTTAACCTTTTATCAATTTAATCATTTACTAAGTAGAATAATTATAAAAAAATTGAATACTTTCATTTCATAAAATTTGGGGTCTCACAGGCAAGTTGGGCTAATAGTTCATATGTTTTAGGGATTGAGCTCTCATTGCCAAAGATTTTTCCAGGGCCATGTGCTCAAGCTAAATGTGATTGTGGTCGATCTGTATCCTCAGCCGCAAACACTTTGCTCTGGTAGGGGTAATATATGAAAGACAAACCTTAGTTGAGCATGGGTGAAGACAAACCTTAGTACATAAGTAGAAAACACGTGGAGCATCAGCTAGTGGCGTATGGGCTATTGGAGCATGGGCAACAACTAGTAGGAACACAACATTGGCAAAACATGGGAATAAGAGCAACACCTCCTTATGTTATAACAACCAACACATTGATTCCGTTTGGCATATTTTTAATTCTAATCCCTAATACCTTGTATTTGTAATGCTCTTGTAAACCTGTATGCTATAAATAGTGGACTGCTCTATCTTGTAAAAGCATGGAAGTCATAATATACAATAATCAGATTACTTCCTATTTCTCCTCCCTATTTGCTCTTTTACATAAATTCTTCTTACATGGTATCAAAGCCTTTGCTTAGCTGCGCACCACTTTTGGACATTCCTTCCCTTAATCAATAGACTCATGAACCTAATTTTATAAAATTTATTCAATTCCTCTATTAGGAGGCTTGTTTTCTTAATCTTCATGGTTGCTTGGGATGGATCTATGAAATGCAACCAATCTTTTTCTCCTGTACATGTTCATATAATCTATGGCCACCACTTTCATCACAAATAAGCCTTATCCAGCATTCAAATATAAACAACCTTGTATAGCCTCTCAGCTAGTTTCTTCTAAAAAGAAAGCCCATTTCAATTTATCATAATCACATTCATATCTCCAATTTTGGAGGGAATTGTGTTTATTTATGTTGTAATACTTCCCAGAAAAAGATCATTTCCACAGCCTACTCCCACTTATTTGTCCTCTTGATATCTAGGAAACATGTTTCCAGTTCAACAGAGAAAAAAGCTGAAGATCTGTTCCTTCATTTTCGTATTGTGGGAATAGGATTAATTTAGAGACTCTAAGCAAGCCATCACTATTCAGCCTAATTGTCAACTGATGCAGAGTATTCATACGCCAAATCTGAAGAAGTAACATTCATTTGTTCTTTTATTTGTTACTGAAGATTTAAATTAAAACTGATGTCAAATCAAAAGCCTATATATATAAACTTTAACCGGGTGGTAGCATATTTTGAAGTGGTAGCATATTTTGAACTAGTAACAATTAGAAAGTGTGGATTGTCATTGAGAGGGATCATTCCATATAAGAATTACAAAATTTGAATTTATCAAAAAAAAAAAGAATTACAAAATTTCCCGTTTAAACCCCAACAAACAATAGAGCTATTAACCATGATTCATTCCTAATGCTACAACAGAATACTTAGAAGCCATATTTGAAGAAGTAACATTCAATTGTCCTAAATTGTTATATCCTTTACAAGCCGTCGGTCCTCACAAGACAACAAAAAAATCCGGCCCTGCATTTACGAATAGAAATAGATTTCCAGGAAGACGAGCAACAAACAACTATACGATCATCGGGCATATCAGAAAGAGAAGATGCAGATGTACTGTAACTCAGTGCATATTCAGACGAAGGGGGGGGGGGGGACTAGATGCAGATGGTTACTTAGTACATATGAGACTGGTAGAGAGAGAAACTAAAAGGCAGGATAAGAAAGGAGAAGGTGGGCAAAGAATTAAAAAAGAAGAAGAAGCAAAACGACAGAAGTACATGAGTTTCGGCAAGGAGGGAGTAAAGATGATGTATGTATAGATTTACCCAATATTATTAAAACTATACGTACTTCATCTCTACTCCCTCCTTGCCGAAACACAGGTCTTTTGTCGTTTTGGTCTGTTTTTTTATTTTTTTTATTCTTTGCCCCCCTTCCCCTCTCTTCTCCTGCCTTTTTGTTTCTCACTCTACCAGTCCCCCTTCGTCCACAAGTGAAGAGCATAGAACCATACAACTTTTGTTACTTCTCACGCCATGAGATGATGATGACAATCTCAACCTCCTTCATCACCCTCATCGTTGTTGTCTCCACCGTCCACATCCTCGGCTGCCAAGATCCACCTCGCCATCGTCATTCTGGCCACCACCATCGTCTGCATGACATCGTCGGCGAAAGCAAAGAAACACATAGAATTCAAGCTACCTAAACAACTATACGATCATCTTCTTCTCAAAAATCTCTTTCTAGTCAGTTGCCCGCGGCAGGGATTTTTTGTGCGCAGTGAGGACCGACGGCTTGTAGAGGATATAATAATTTAGAGCAATTGAATGTTACTTCTTCAAATTTGGCTTTATAAATATTCTGCTGTAGCATTAGGAATGAATCATGGTTATGTTATTAGGAAAATGAACAACTCTATTGTTATTGTTTGTTGGGGGTAGAAGTGGAGAATTTTCTAACAGTGTTACAGATGGGATTTCGTTTGAATTAATTGTTGCTGGACTGAATTTTACTTTTGGATTGACAACTAGTAATTTTTCGATTATTTATTGGGGGGCAAGTTGGGCTAATAGTTCATATGTTTTATGGATTGAGCTCTCATTGCCAATGATTCTTCCCGGGCCATGTGCTCAAGCTAAATGTGATTGTGGTCTGTATCCTCAGTCGCAAACACTTTGCTCTAGTAGGGGTAATATATGAAAGACAAACCTTAGTGGAGCTTGGGTGAAGATAAACCTTAGTAGATCGACTGAAAGCATGGGGAACATCTGCTAGTGGTGCATGGGCTATTGGAGCATGGGCAACAACTAGTGGGAACACAACATTGGCAAAACATGGGAACAAGGGCAACACCTCCTTATGTTATAACAACCAACACATTGATTCCGTTTGATATATTTTTAATTCTAATCCCTAATCCCTTGTATTTGTAATGCTTCTGTAGTCCTGTATGCTATAAATAATGGACTGCTCCCTCTTGTAAAAGCATGGAAGTCATAATATACAATAATCAGATTACTTCCTATTTCTCCTCCCTATTTGCTCTTTTACATAAATTCTTCTTACATGGTATCAAAGCCTTTGTTTAGCTGAGCACCACTTTTGGACATTCCTTCCCTTAATCAACAGACTCATGAACCCAATTTTATAAAATTTATTTAATTCCTCTACTAGGAGGCTTGTTTTCTTAATCTTTATGGTTGCTTAGGTTGGATCTATGAAATGCAACCAGTCTTTTTCTCCTGTACATGTTCATATAATCTATGGCCACCACTTTCATCACAAATAAGCCTTATCCAGCCTTCAAATATCAGAAAACTTGTATAGCCTCTCAGCTAGTTTCTTCCAAAAAGAAAGCCCAGTTTGATTTATCATAATCATATTAATATCTCCAATTTTGGAGGGAATTGTGTTTATTTATGTTGTAATACTTCCCAGAAAAAGATCATTTCCACATCCTACTCCCATTTATTTGTCCTCTTGATATATGGGAAACATGCTTCCAGTTCAACAGAGAAAAAAGCTGAAGATCTGTTCTTTCATTTTTGTATTGTGGGAATAGGATTAATTTACAGACTCCAAGCAAGGCATCACTATTCTGCCTTAATTGTCAACTGATGCAGAGTATTCATAAGCCAAATCTGAAGAAGTAACATTCATTTGTTCTTTTATTTGTTACTGAAGATTTAAATTTAAACTGATGTAAAATCAAAAGCCTATATATATAAACTTTAACCAGATGGTAGCATGTTTCGAACTAGTAACAATGAGCAAGTGTGGATTGTCATTGAGAGGGATCATTCTATATAAGAATTACTAAATTTGAATTTAGCAAAAAAAAAAGAACTACAAAATTTCCTGTTTAAACCCCAACAAACAATAGAGCTAGTAACCATGATTCATTCCTAATGTTACAATAGAATATTGCCCTAAATTGTTATATCCTTTACAAGCCGCCGGTCCTCACTCCGCACAAAAAATCCCAGCCACCAGCGACGGAATAGAAAGAGATTTCTGGGAAGACGAGCAACAAACAAATATACAATTATCGGGCATATCAGAAAGAGAAGATGCATATGGACTGTGACTTAGTGCATATGCAGACGAAGGGGGGACTAGATGCAGATGGTAACTCGGTGCATATGGGACTGGTAGAGAGAGAAACTAAAAGGCATGACAAGAAAGGAGAAGGTGGGCAAAGAATTAAAAAAAAAGAAAGAAGCAAAACGACTGAAGTACATTCATTTCGGCAAGGAGGGAATAAAGATGATGTATGTATAGATTTACCCAAATATAATAATACTGTAAAAAGTGACGAGGAGTAAGTGATAGTCAGTATCAAAATTGTAAAATAATTACCAATAATAGTAAAAATGATAAATTTTAATAATACATTATAGAGTTGGCAGATTTAATAACAAATTTCAATACTCAATGTGTATAAAAAAAAAATCAAAGAGAGATTCTTTTGGATTAAGGAGTATAACCAAATTAGAAACAAAATTGGCTAGTAATAACAATTAAATAAATAAATACTTGGTAAAATAAAAGGAGACACCTAATGTCAAATAAAACCCTACTTCTCTTTTATATATCTCTTATCTATCTTTAGTATATATATATCCATATTTGATTAAACCAGCTAAAGTCTTGTAATTCAAAAATGGTGGCATCTTTATCTATCCCCTTTGTAAAAGAAGATGTTGGAACTTTAGCAGTAAGAAATTATCAAAATTCTAAATAATAATAATAGTATTGTCTAAATCGATGGGAAGTTCACTCTTTCTTTAAGATAATATTCGTTCCCTATATAAATTGCACAAAGTTACAACGAATTCGTCTTTCAAGACAGACCCATAAATTAATCTGTATTAAATACTATGTGCATGATAGTATTTAATTCAAAACTATAATTTTAGAGAGAAGAAAATAATAACACCAAAATTCTTTTAAAAGAATTAAACATTCATTTCTTGTGAATGAATTGTTATCCGAAATGGGAGTTTTCTATTTCATTTATAGGATTCCAAACACCCCCTTTGAAAAGACACATTTTTAATTTGAAAAAGATATGAACCAAACACACCTTTTCTAATTGTCATGCCGGTTCAAACTAGTGAACCAAATTGAACCATTGCAGCGGTTTAATGTTACATCCGTTTAAACTAGTAATCACACCGGTTCAAACTAGTGACCCAAGTTGAACCATTACACCAGTTCAATGTTACACATGTTCAAACTAGTAATTATACATTTACCATTAAATCAATGCATCTGTTAGTTGTTAAAATAATATAATAAATTTATTGTATAACAACATATTTTTAAAAATATCCAACAGAAGATACATAATTAAGCAACAAATATTTGCCCAAAAATGTGTAAATAACAATTGCAAAATTAGTTTACTACGCATGATATACCTATACATATTTTTCATAAGTCCAGCTATCGCAACTGGCTATGGTAGATCCGTCCCTGAATGAGAATCATATTTTCAAAATAGAAAATAATACTGATTAAAAAATGGCAGTTGATATTATCAGAGTAAATACGCATTTAGTGATACTTTTACAATTATTTTAGGGGTTGTTTGTTTAGAACTGAATGCATCTGAATGGCTGAATCGGTTAGTCATTCAGTGCGTTTGTTTTGAATAAAAATCATCTGAATGGCTGAATGGGTAAGCCCAATTAGACTGATTGAATAAGATGCTATTTTTTAGCTGAATCATTCCTAAGCCCACTAAATGACTTTTTTACACACGTTGCCTCTCCTTGCACTCCGATTGATCATGATGGGTGCACGGAGCCGAAGAAGAGTGGGTTGAGTAAGAAAGATTTTGTGATTGGATAATCAGCAACATGGTGTGAAGGAAGATTTCGCCAGTAATATTGCTCATCATCTGAAGACGTGGTTGGATTTTCCTTTATCAGAGGAAGAAGACCTCGATGGTATATGTATATAAATATATGTGAATATATTTTCCTTTCTGTGTAATCTTAAAAATTAAAATAAATTTAGTGTAAGATTAAACCCAAAAAATCCCGAAGCTTCATCGAAAATCCACTCGAATCCACCTGCACCTGTTCAACGGCTGAAAAACATCGGTATGTTCTATTATTGGAAATAAAATCTTATGCTTGAACACGTGGCTTTGTAGCTTCTCCAGGTTTCTTTCTTATGGACTCCACGACACGCTTGCATGAGATGATCGTCCATCATTTGGTATCAAAGTTAAGTTTTCTAGCGAGTTACCTATCTTTAATTCTTCTGTTTGAATTGTTGAGTAAAAAAAAGTATAGAATTTTTTTTTTCAAATTTGAGATTTTTGTCGATTGCTTGCTACTATTGAGAATTCATACCTTCTATAATTTGTTTCGTGATAAGTTATTTTTGAATTGATTAGTAAAACCGAGAATTTTGCTAGGTGAATTCGAAAAGAGCCTATTAGAGAAAAATTTAGAGGTAAAAGGCTCAGCAGTGAGATTAATTGAGGGTAAAAGCCATTAATTGAGTGCATACACGAGTGAAACCATTGATCCGAGAGAAACACGTAAGGGAGTGGTGAGGAAACTATTTTCTACTAACCCTTATTTTGCATGAAAGCTACAAAGATAAAGGAACATTTGAAGATCAGTCTTCCACAATGCTTGATCTGAAGTATATGTTGGAAGTCATGAATAAGGAATGGAATAGAAGGTGTGAGATGATGAATGAACGTCTTGATAAGATTTGTGAGACCCAAAGAGAATTATTCCAAATGCCTCATGGAGCACAAAAAAAGGGAGGACACAACAACGTGAGTCTTAAATGGAGGAAAACTATTTCGAAGGTGGATTTAGTGGAGAGGGAGATCATGAATCTGATTTCCTACATCGGAGGCAAGAAGGTGATAGAGAAAGAGGAGGTTGGAATAAAGAAGATGATAACGTGAGTAACATTAAAATGAATATTCTATCTTCCCAAGGGAGGAGCGATCTAGAGGCGTACCTAGAATGGGAAAAATAGATAGAATGGGTATTTGATTGTCACAACTACTCAGATCTCAAGAATGTCAGATTAGTTGTTACCGAATTTTTAGATTATGCAATTACTTGGTGGGGTCAGTTAACTACTAACCGGTGGAGATGTAATGAACGTGTAATTAAGACATCGACGGAGATGAAAACAGTTATGAAAAAGAGGTTTGTACCGAGCCACTACAACCGTGACTTGTTTCGAAGTTTATAGAATTTGAAACAAAGAAGCAGAAGCGTCATGGATTACTTCAAGGAGATGGAAATGCTAATGGCTAGGGCTAATATGGATGAGGATAATGAGGCAAAAATGGCTTGATTTTCAGCAGGGATAAATTGGGGTATAACAAATTTAGTGGAATGACAACATTATGTGGACTCTGGGGATATGGTACACACATGACTATCAAGATTGAGAAGTAGCTTAAGAGGAGAGGTGGTCAATGATTAAATTCCACCACAGGCTCATCATTGAAATCTAATGCTGTAAAACGAGAGGAGAAGCCAACTGTGAATAAGCTTAAAGTGGAGTTTAAACCGGAAGTGACTAATCGTAGAAAAAAGGTAAAACTAAAACTTCTTTTAGTCGAAATCGAGATATCGTGTGCTTTAAATGTCAAGGTAGGGAACATATTTCTAGTCAATGTCCAAATCAAAGAATTATGTTATTACTTGACAATGGAGAGGTGGAGACCGAGGGAGAAGATAGTGACACTGATTTTATGCCACCATTGGAGGAGATAGATGAGGTTGTTATGCATGGTAAAATTCTTATCACAAGGAGAAAAATTAGTACCCAGGTTAAGGAGGAGAGCAGTGAACAGCAGGAAAACCTTTTTCATACCTGATGTTTTGTGAATGGGAAAATCTGTTGTGTAGTCATAGATGAAGGTAGATGTAGAAATGTGGCGAGCACTACGATGGTGGAGAAATTGGGAATGACTACCACCAAACATCCATAGCCTTATCGATTGCAATGGCTCAATGATAATGCAAACATTAGGGTGACAAAAAAAGTATTAGTTCCATTTACTATTAGTCGATATGTTGATGAGATTTGGTGCGATGCGGTTCCTATGCAGGCGGATCATATGTTATTGGGTAGACCATGGCAGCTTGATAGGAGGGTTAAGTATGATGGGTTTACTAATGAATATTCCTTTGTTCACGACAAGAAGAAAATCACTTTACGTCCTATGCCAACACAACAAGTGGATGAGGATCAAATTCATTTGTAGAAAAATCATATACAAAGAAAACAGAGTGAGGAAAAGAAAAATTAAGAAGAAAAAAGTAAGAGAGAAAAAGAAAGATGAGAGAAAAACAAACATGTTTGCAAAAAAGAGTGATGTGAGAAAAGATTTGGTTTCTAAACAACCGATGATTATACTTCGGTATAAGGAGGCGCTTTTGAATACTAACAATTATTCTTTGCCTAGTGTTGTTTCATCCTTTTTGCAGGAATTTGTTGATGTATTTCTCGAGGAGTTTCTACAAGGATTACTACCGATGCAGGGAATCGAACATCAAATTGACTTTGTTCCCGGTGCGACCATTTCAAACCGTCTGACTTATCAGAGTAATCCTGACTAGACGAAGGAGTTACAAAGACGAGTTGACGAACTGATAGAGAAAGGGTTCGTGAGGGAGAGTATGCGTCCATGTGTTGTTCCGGTGATCCTAGTACCCAAAAATGATGAGAAATGGCGGATGTTCATTGATTTTCAAGCGGTGAATAACATTACGGTAAAATATCGACATCCCATACCTCGTTTAGATGACATGTTAGATGAATTGCATGGGTCTTGTATCTTTTCAAAAATTAATTTAAAAAGTGGTTATCATCAAATTAGAATGCAAGAGGGTAATGAATGGAAAACTACGTTTAAAACTAAATATAGTCTTTATGTGTGGTTAGTGTTACCTTTTGGTTTAACTAATGCACCCAACACTTTCATGAGATTAATGAGCCATGTTTTGCGTCCATTCATTAGAAAATTTGTTGTAGTTTACTTTGATGTTATCTTGATTTATAGCAAAAACTTGGAAGATCATGTATTGCATTTAAAATCTATTTTAGATATACTTAGAAAGGAAAAGTTGTTTGTTAATATGGAAAAATGCACATTTTGTTCATATATAATTATTTTTCTTGGCTTTGTTGTTAGTTCACAGGGAGACCAAGTTGATGAGGAGAAAATACATGCAATTCGAGATTGGCCAAGTCCAACCAATGTGAGTCAAGTGCGAAATTTTCATGGACTAACAAGTTTTTACCGACACTTTGTTCGGAATTTCAGCGAAATTACAACACCATTAATTGAGGTTATCAAAAAAAGTGTGGGCTTTAAGAGGGGTGATGAATAGGAAAAATTATTTCTATTGATCAAAGATAAATTGACTAATACTTGTTTACTTATTTTGCCTAACTTTGCTAAAACTTTTTAAGTTGAGTGTGATGCTCCAGGGTTAGGAATTAGAGCTGTTTGATGCAAGAAGGGAGACATACACATTTATGACCAGTGGCGTATTTTAGTAAAAAATTGAGTGGGGCAACTTTGAACTATCCTACTTATGACAAGGAGATGTACACATTTATTAGAGCATTGGATACGTGACAACATTACTTGTGGCCCAAAGAATTCGCGATCCATACCGATCATGAGTCTTTGAAATATTTGAAGGGACAACACAAGTTGAACAAAAGGCATGTGTGATGGATGGAATTTATCTAGACATTTCCATATGTCATTCGATATAAACATGATAAAGAGAATGGCGTTGCAGATGCTTTATATCGTAGGTATGTGTTGTTGAATACTCTTGATACGAAATTACTTGGTTTTGAATGAATCAAAGAATTTTATGATAATGACCTTGATTTTGGTGAAGAGTTTAAAACTTGTGAAAAGAATGTTGTAGGTAAATACTTCAAAATTGATGGATTTTTGTTTCGTGAGAATAAATTGAGTATACCTGCATGTTCTTTATGTGAGTTATTGGTTAGGGAATCACATGGGGGTGGTTTGATGGGACATTTTGGTATAAAACCTTGGCCGTTTTGAAAGAATATTTTTATTAGACTCACATGAAACGAGATGTTAAGAGAATTTGTGATAGATGCATTACCTGTAAACAAGCTAAATTTTATGTTCAACCCTATGGACTTTATACACCATTGCCTATACCTGCTGAACCTTGGATTGATTTGTCAATGGATTTTGTGTTAGGTTTACCTGGGTAAAAGCATGGTAATGATTCTATATTTGTGATTGTGGATAGATTTTCAAAGATGACACATTTTATTCCATGTCACAAAACTGATGATGCATCCCATATAACTGATTTGTTATTTAGGAAAATTGTACGTTTGCATGGTATGCCTTGAACAATTGTTTCTGATTGAGATGCTAAGTTTCTAAGCTATTTTTGGAAGACTTTGTGGTGTAAATTGGAAACTAAACTGTTATTTTCTACTACTTGTTATCCACAAATCGATGGTCAGACTGAAGTACGTAGTAAATAGAACTTTATCTACTTTGTTAATTAAGGCTATCATTAAAAAGAATATTAGTCATTGGGAAGAATGTTTGTCGCATGTTGAGTTTGCATATAATAGATCTGTTCATTCTGCTACTAAATTTTCACCATTTGAAATTGCTTATGGTTTTAATTCTTTAACTCCATCGGATTTATTGCCATCACTTGTTTCTGAGTTTACTTACATACATGGAAAGTTAAGCAGATACATAAAAAGGCACGGCTCAACATTGAACGGAGGATGGAGCAATATGTTAAACAAGCCAATAAAGGTCGACGTCAAGTCATATTTGAACCGGGATATTGGGTGTGGTTATATATGCGAAAAGAAAGATTTCCGGCTCAAAAACGGTCAAAATTTCTTTCAAGGGGAGTTGGTCCATTTCAAGTGCTAGAGCGCATTAATGACAATGCTTACAAACTGGATTTACTAGGTGAGTATAATGTTAGTGCAACTTTCAATTTGTTTGATCTTAGCCCGTTTGATGTAGGTGACGATTTGAGGACAAATCCTTTTCAAGAGGATAGGAATGATGAGGACATGCCTAGATGGAATTCAAATGGAGGTCATGGATCGGATCCGGTACAAGTTCTAGTTGGACCTGTGACGAGAGGGTGAGCTAAACATTTCAAGTAAGGACTTATGGGTTTGGTGTAAACGATGTAGAATAAGAATAACACGATAACTTGGTCCAGGAAGGTTGAAAGTGATCCTAAGAAGATTAATATTGTCCAAGCAAGCGTTTCAGATCAGTCTGATGCAAGTTAGGAAAGAAAAATTCGAAGTTGGAAAATAAGTGAATTCTCCCCTACGGATTCGTTGGCTTGTTGAATTCGCCTTGACAAATTCTCCTTTGTCCGAATGTGCCCCAACGAGTTCTGAATCAGCCCTAGCGAATTGCTCTCTATATCTATTCACCCCGGAGAATTCCCAAGGCCTTTTGGTTTCGCTCCGGCGAATTGGTCGATTTTTAGTTGGATTATTTCATGTGTTTTTGACAGATTAGACGTGGATTTACTTTCTAAATTAGATCTTTTTAGCATATTTTCAGATTTCTAATGTAATTAGAACACTTGTAGTTAGAGATTTGATTCCAAAACACTTGTTGATTCCTTATTGGATTTCTAGGGTTTCAATTACTACTATTAAAAGTTTATGGATGTAATTCACATTAACATTCAATATTATTCAGATTTATTAAATTCTTGTGAGACTATTATCTACTTTTGGTTTTTTGAAGAATTCCTAAGTTATTTTCTTAGTTTTTCTTTTAGATTCAATTTGACTTATTATACAACAATTCATAGTTGTGTATGGCGTCTTCTACCACATCAATCGTCGATTGTACCGAGATTACCGCTTCAATATGAGCGAGGGATCAAGGTGTCGTCGGTGTCTATTCAACGCATATTTCCGAACGCGAGTAATTGTACCAAGATTACCGTCTATATATAAACGAGGGGTCAAAGTGTTGCAAACAAATCACCCAACAACTTCGTTAGAAACAATCCGGACGACAACCACCTCACGCAAGCGTGCATGTCATAGAGTCCATCCTTTTCCCTCTCATAAGTGGATCCTGTTGTTTTTGGTTCTTGTATTAGATTTATAACTGCTGAAAATGAGAAGCACTCTATTTTAATTTCGTAAATCACTCTCCAGTATTTGACAAAGAACTTGTTTGTATCATCTATCAAAATGAACAGAGCATAAAAACTGGAGAGAGAGAAGGATGGCCGGATGGATTTTGTATGAGAGAATGTAAAGGGTCCATGAAATTTATTTCCTTTACAAATAACAAGAATATTCGGGTATATTGTTGTTCTTGTTAGGGTATGTAAACCATTTGATTGAAATGGTAAGAATTTATTTTAATTTTAAAAGGCAATATTTTTTTTTTAAATTTGGTAATAAGAATTCAATTGCTATATATTTACTCATTACATTTTTTATTTTTTATGAAATTTGGGTTAAAAATTATATACTTGTTCGGTATTGCTTAGAGGGGTAAAATAGTAAAAGATTGTTATTCAGATGTTTCAGACGTATCAATTATCAAACAACTTTTTTCATTAAGTATCCAGCTCCATTCAATTCATTCAGATTACTTAAACATGTAGAACTATTTCATTCAGTTTTTATCAAACAACTATTAACGACAGTTAAATTTTAAGTGACATTTGTTAATTTGGCAGTAAAATTTTTGTTCTAATAATATTAATCGTGTTACTTTATGTTAAATATTGTACATATATTATATTATGGGTTTGTGGTTAGCAAAAGGGTGCTGATTTTCTTGATTTAAAAAATTACACTCAAGTAACAGATTTTTTTCCATAGAGGATTGGGTTTTTTGAGCTCCATTTGTAGTTATTTGGTGCTAAGCTTTTATATGGTGAAATATGAATGAATGTTTACAAGTCTTTGATACCAGCATGTATTGTATGTTTGCATGTTTCCTTTTTTGTCCCCTGCTAAATTAAGGATACATTTTTTTAAAAAAACTAAAAAATGATATGAATATCTAACATTTCATTACTTATACTCTTAATTCATTAACTACTACCATGACACAATTATTATATTTATAACTAATTTTAAGAATATATTTTTTTTTAAAAAAATTCACTTTATAAATATATCTTTAATTTTAAAATAAAAAAACAATATTCTATTCAATTTTGTACATGTTAGTTATATGGGCTACATCAACATACTAATATAGTACCATTGGTTGGACAACATTGAGAGTAGGAGTGAGCATGCACTACAAGAAAAAGGTTCATCAGCGACCGCAGCCGATCGCAGATAGGTATCAGCGATCGCGTGTGGTCGCTGATAGTCGTCGCATAAAATCTAGTCGCTGGGATGCACATCAGCGACCGATATGAGCGACTGAAATGACAAATTCAATCGCTAAGCTGAGTCAGCATGGTCGAGGGAGAAAGCTGACGTGGTCCACGTGTCAGCGACCGCATGCGGTCGCTGATACCCTCAAATCTTTAGTCGTCGCTAATAACTATCAGCGACCGCATGCGATCGCTGATATAAAAAAAATGAAAACAAGATTTTTGCTGTTTTGCAGCATTCCCAAAAACCTGTACCTGTTTTGTACCTGCTTTATCCCAACACACATACACAACAAGATAAACAACATAAACAACAATATAAACATCCATCGTCCACCAACACATACACCAAACTAGTATATAAACCTTTAAAAACCAATATGATTTGAATAAATACTTATGAACATTTCAAAACTTGTTTAAGTAACATACAAACATCCAAAGAATGAATATACAAGTACAAGCTTATACTATAACTACAAAACTGATCTAAAGTAGGTACGTCAAGCATCATCTCCTCCTTGATCACCCTGTAATTAACAAAATAATAAAACAAGTTACAAATATATACTAACTATGTTAATATTGGTATATTACGACAATATATACAACAAATTGATTTTATACCTCGTCGTCATCCCCATTATTTGTGATCTTTGCTGCTTCTTACTTCTTCACTAACTCCTCAAAGACTCAGAGCCCCCAGATGCCCGCCCAGTATCTTAAGAAGATCGCGATCTCGACATATAGCTCTCACACAGTCAGCTGGAGTATGAACAACTGGATGGCTCGATGACTGTGTAGACTGGGTAGAAGAGCAGCCTGAGCCACTGAAGGATGGGCGTCGTCGTTGTTCTTGACCTTTAATGTAATTCTTCTTCACAACAGACGCACTCTCCCACAACTCTTGATAGAGCTCATTCAATAAACGCTTATAAGTATCCTGTCATCATGTTAACAATTAAATAGTTAAAAATAAATTAATTCTGTAAGCATTGATAAACAAGATCAAGTTGTTAAAATTTATTACCGCTAATCGGGATAGCCTCAGGCAGACCCATCACGGGTGCACGTACACATCCAGCCAATGGATAGGCTGACCTTGAGACTGAGACTCCTATACAAAAAATAGCATAATATTACCAAGTAAAAATGTGATATATTTTCTACAATTCATGATTGTAAACATATTAAAACTTGTAAATACATACCTCAGCGTTGATATCTTAACTGTCGAAATACTACCGCCCAGATGTCCCCTTTAGCCTTTTCACCATCGGGTACACCCGAGTATCTGTTGGTGGCGGCAGTCTTTTGTCTTTTCACCCAGCTCTCATCTCTCCATTAGGCACACATCTCATCCCATATGGACTGGGTGCACCACCAGGGGCTATGCTCGTGCATGTAATCTTCTCCCTGGCCTGGATTGTCGATCTCGGCATTGTGAAGGGCTTTTTGTCTTTCTTTGTTCAAATTGTCTTTGGTGCGGACCGAGCATTTCTGCCAGAATAATGTCTGTATCACTGAAGCTTGCGCATCCTCCCATCTATACCGTTTCTGCAAATAAAACAACAATAATAACATTACTAAATAATTATCCTTTGAATATTATATTAATATTATCTGTCATAATTAAAAAAACATACACGAAATTCTACTTTAAACAAAGATCCTTGTGGGCGATAGGTGTGCTCGCCACGTAATCACAAGTGTAGGCCAATTCTGTAAACACAGCTGTGATATGCACTCGACGATCTTATTATCTGAAAAATCACTATAATATAAAACATCAATTAGCATATATTAAAGTAATTTACATCTAAGTTATAATACTTATGAACATTTTTCAAACTTATACTTATAATACTTAAAAAAAATTCGCCAGAGTCTCCCCTACAATATAGACTAGCCACATGCACGACGGCATGCATATATGGACATTTCTAGGCACCCAAGACACAAACTAAGAGAAATATACAAATTTTCAATACAATAAGACGAAAACAATAACGATTGAATGCAAATTAAAGCAATAAAAAATTCAGACCTATATACATTACCAATATAATATCAATCAAAACATTACCAATATACAATAAATGGAATCTTAAATGCTTATATATAAATGATATATGTGGGACTTACGTGCTATTCGGAGGAGGGCGAATCTGAATAAGAATCCGATCATCTGGATTAGTAGGGGCCTTGGGCACATGATTAGGCCCCCTACCCAAGCCGCTTTTACCGCTACCGCTCGAAGCCATCATGTATATTACAAATTTCAAGATGTTATTATGAATCATATTTGATTACATGTATATATGACAATAAACATGACAGTGATATAAACATGTATATATATGAATATAAAATGACAATAAACAAAAGTTGCATTTAAATAGTTTAGTACATAAACATGACAGTGATATAAACATGTATATATATGAATATAAAATGACAATAAACAAAAATTGCATTTAAATAGTTTAGTACATAAACATGACAATGATATAAAAACATGTAATGCTAAACATACATTTCATTTGTTCAAGTGTCAATGTCTGATTCAGAATCATCTTGTATACGTGTTGCAGATTCATAACCTCAGTATCAATGTCATCTGACACAAGTATTGACTCAGGATCTAATTCATGCGGTTCATCTCCACCATCTAACTGGACTACTTCATTTTCATCCTCCACATTTATTATAGTTTGACTATGAAGTATCTGCTCTTGGTAAATCTCCCGATCAACTAATACTTACTACGACTCACGCTACGGAGTATGAATTACAACTTGCTTGATCTGTAGGTGGTCTATCCCTTTTCCTAATGTAACTAGGAGTGTAGTATACTTGTCTTTTTGAGTTGGTAAAACAAACGGTTCATTGGAGTACGCAGACCTATGGAGGTCAATATCGACGATTCCATGTCTGTCAACACGTATCCCTTTTTCCGAATCAAACCAACGGCACTTGAACAAGTGAATACGACCCCACCGTGCCTTGTCACGACAACTCTACGATTTCCTCCAACTCCCCATAAAAGGCACGACCAAACTCATTGTAACAATCTCCTTGGACACACACTCCAGAGTTCGTTGTTCTTTTACCGCGCCCATATGCCTTTGTGTGAAATTCACAACCATTTATTTTGTAACCATTGCGGCATACTTGGTCCCTGTCTGGTCCCATAGCTAGGACTTGTACATTAGCCGGAATCGTTGATCCCTCAGTCAAAGCCTACAAAAACTCCATCTTATTAAATGAAGTCATAGTTAACATGGAGTATATATATATATATATATATATATATATATACTATGTGCTTAAAAATTGAACTTACTTTGTCCTTTAGCCAAAGTGAAATTTTTTTATCCCGATTGATTTGAATATCTTTATCAGTTATGCCGGGATGCTTCACTTTTAACTCGTCATCGTACAATCTATACCATGTTATAAACATTAACATATTCGAATAAATTTTCAACTTAAAAGATATATTATCAAGTTTACATGTGTACCTCACAAATTCGTCAATCTCCTCGCAATTGAGAAGAATGTAAGTATGTCCAGCATGTAATTCTTGCTCAGAGAGGAATATGCGCTTCTCTTTTCCATAAGCGCGTCCCGATAGACTAAATACAGAGAGCCGATCATTTAGTTCAACATTTCCCCCATCATCATGTCTCGATACTTGATTGGCCTTTGTCAAGACTTCGTCCTAAAAATAGTCTGAGACAAACGTAGATATCTCATCGAAACTGTGTGCCTCATATATCGACCCCTCGACATAAGCTCTATTTTTCACCTTCCTCTTAAGGTTTCCCATCACCCTCTCGAAAGGGTACATCCATCTATATTGAACTGGACCCCCAACACGAGCTTCATAGGGAAGATGGATTTGCAAATTCTCCATGGAGTCAAAAAAACCAGGTGGGAATATTTTTTCCAGTTTACACGTGATCTCTATGATGTTCTTCTCAAGTACAAACATGTCCTTCTCATTTAATGATTTTGAGCATAAGTCTTTGAAGAAACGACTAAGATCCGTTAATGCATCCCATATTGGTTTATCAAGCAGATCCCGAAATGCTATAGGCATGAGTCTCTCCATAAACACATGACAGTCATGACTCTTCATCCCTTGCAATTTCCCACCCATAACACACCTTGCAATGTTTGACGCATATCCATCTGGTAGTTTCAGAGACTTAACCCATATGCGCACATCTTCAACTTGCTTTTTAGACAATGTGTACCTTACATGCGATTTGACAATCTTACCATTAGGAGATTCATAAAGTTTTAATCCAGGACGCTTACAAATATCTTTCATGTCCAAATGTGCCTTATCGTTATCTTTTGTCTTCCCCGTAACATTCATCACAGTGTTAAACACATTGTCAAACACATTCTTCTCAATATGCATCACATCTAAATTATGACGAATCAAATTTGTAGACCAATAAGGCAGTTCCCAAAAGATTCTTCTCCGAACCCAGTTATGAGATTTGCCAAACCCATTGATTATATTTGTGGCATCAACCTTACCAAATGGGATAACCGGAAATCTAATCACACGATCTCGCATCTCCGTTCCCGACAATCGCGGTGCAGGCATATCATTGTCTACTTTCACTTTCCTGAAGT
Organism: Panax quinquefolius; assembly: GCA_020205615.1. Lineage (NCBI taxonomy): Eukaryota > Viridiplantae > Streptophyta > Magnoliopsida > Apiales > Araliaceae > Panax > Panax quinquefolius. The sequence continues at coordinate 155,323,302 of CM035152.1, forward strand.
GTTCTCTATTTCTTCGAAACGGATGATCTACCGGTAAGAACCAACGATGACAGTCAAACCAACAAGGCTTTCGACCTTTTGATAGATTAAACAACTTGTATGCTCCATACAATACGGACAAGCTAACTTCCCGTGTGTACTCCATCCAGCTAACATACCATAAGTTGGGAAGTCACTTATAGTCCACATAACCACTGCCCTAAGGTGAAATTTGTTTTCGTTGCAACATCCCAAGTCTGTACTCCATCCTCCCACAATACCTTCAACTCGCCTATAAGAGGTCTCAAGTAAACATCTAAGTTCTTTCCGGGACTCTTAGACCGGGAACCACAGTGAAAGTGAGAAACAAGTATGGTTGTTTACATACACATCCAAGGAGGCAAGTTGTATGGAATAACAATCACAGGCCAACATGAGTACGGAACAACTGAGATGACAAACGGATTGAAACCATCGGTGGACAATCCAAGCCTCACATTTCTAGGTTCCAATGCAAATCCAGGATGTGCTAAGTTGAAATCTTTCCAAGCACCTTGCCATCTGCATGGATGATTTAGTTCTCCATCTTTAGCTGGAGATTTCGCATGCCAACTCATATGTTCAGCTGTTCTTGAAGACATGTACAATCTTTTTAGCCGATGTGTTATTGGAAAATAACTTAGAATCTCAAACGGTATACTTGATTTTTTTGTAGTCACACCCTCTTTATTAGGCCTAAACCGATCATGACTGCAAAACATGCACCTTATCATCTGTTCATTTTCCTTATAAAACAACATGCAATCGTTGGGACATGCATCAATCTTTTGGTATCCAGGACCCAACTTCTTCACCATTTTCTTACAAAAGTAATAGTTACCATGTAATTTCTCACCGTCAAGAAACATACTCTTAATGGCCTTCAAGAGCGACTCAAAACACTCATGGCTCATGTTGTTATCAGCCTTGATGTTAAGTAATGTCGCCACTGCAGACAATGTAGTGTGTTTGGTGCAACCATGCCACAATGGCTCACTACCCTCGTCTAACAACTTAAAGAAGTCTTTGGCATCAGAATTCATAGGTTGCTCTTTGCCTTACTCCCAATCAAAATCTGGCCCTGCAATATCATGAACCATTTCATCCATACGATGAGTAATACTGCCCGAATTGTGTACTTGTGTGATGCCACCATCTTTTCTCTGCCCATGTGCCCACCAACATTCTTCGTAATTTCTCATGAACCCAAAAACAAGTAAATGATAGTTTACCATGTCTCTGTCCATATAGTTTACATTCTTACACTTCAAACATTGACATCGTATCTGCGACTTACCATTCATACATTCCGAGTGACTATACGCTTACTCCAAAAACACTTGGCAACCAGCTCTAAATTCAGCTGTAGCACCTATCTGGGCACTTGACTTTCGTCGTGCCATATAGAGGTCCATGATTCCACGGTACCTACTATAGACAACATGAGCTTATTAATCATATGACTTGAGCATACTTGTAACCATATGACTTGAGCATACTTGTAAGCATATGATTAATATTTAAGCATACTTGTAAGCATATGACTTGAGCATACTTGTAACCATATGACTTGAGCATACTTGTAAGCATATGATTATAACATTTAAGCATAAGTAGCATATGACTAGAGCATACTAGCCAGTAAGCATATGACTTGAGGAGCTCGTTAATATTATAAATGTTCGCAACTATCCGACCAATAAAAAAATTTCGCTAGAGTCTCCCCTATAATATGGACTAGCCACATGCACGACGACATGTATATAAGGTCATTTCTAGGCACCCAAGACACAAACCAAGAGAAATATACAAATTCCCAATATAATAAGACCAAAACAATAACGATTGAATGCAAATTAAAGCAGTAAAAAGTTCAGGAGTATACTACAAATTCAGAGTTCCAAAAACTCGCGCTTTCATTTTTGCAAGCTTCTATCTTTACTTTACACATGAGCGCAATAATTAACTTACTTTTGATTAGGGCACTTATCTCTTAGTTCTTTATTCCATTGGAATGTGTGGTTGTTTATTTTCTGAAATGATCACCAAATACATTGAAGATCATTTCATTCCTTCCTCAATTAAATTTATTCAATATAAACGGAATAGAGATGCCATCTTTTGGGGATACTGATTTTAAGCTGTTCAAAATGGGCAGGTGGTCTAATTGAGCAGTTTATAGAAATTAGTTGTATTTTTATAGTTTGCATTCCAGATAACTTTTGTTATACAAAAAAAACTCTCCTGTACAATGCAACCAATTTATACAACTGTCCAAATGAATGTTTCGATCAGTTTTCTCTTTACAACTATCCAACTGTCCAAATCTCAATCCTGATAGCCTAGCGATTAGCATAAACTGTCAAATCTCAATCCTTGATTTGTTACGCTTGCAACTGCCATTTTACAAGATGAAATAAAGTAGTTCATTCAGAAATAATACTAAAAAGCCTAGTAAATCAATAAACCAACACCATTTTGGGTAAGGAGGAACAACAGTTGATAAGACTACTAAAATTACCCAGATGGTATTCTTCAAAATCCTACAAACCATAAAAGGGTCTCTTCCCAAAATCCCTATCTCATGTAAAAATCTACCCAACTTTACATGTAACCCGACTTCAACAAAATAAACATTTGCATCAAAGATTCAATATTTCAATCACACATTATAAATTAGATACTAAAATCAATCCTCTCGTAATACATACCATATAATTTATGTCCAATGTAGGTATTTATGCCTTCATCTATGCACATATAACAAATACATAATTCCATGCCAAGCAGTATGCAAGCAAAAAGCATTGACGATACACATATGTTAAGAAAATTAGACCCGAAGAAAAGAAAAAAAGTCAACATTCAAACAAAAAGTCAACGCCATTGTAAATTTAAACCAAAATAAAAATTAACAAAACACAAAATTCACATTTAAGTAAATTTAGCCCTAAACTGAAGAAACAAAAGGGTTTGTTTTCATCTTCCTTACTTGTCCCTTGTTTATATTAGAACTGAAATTCAATCCACACCCAAATACAAGTAAATGCCTAATGTTTGAGAGACATTATACAGATGAGCATAACTCAAATCCCATTTGGAAATACATATATGAATTATAAGTAGAGAATTATCAGTATGTATGAGAGGAGAGAGAGAAAATACGTAGAGATTAACCAATTGAAGGAGTAGCAACAACCAATTGAAGGAGTAGCAACACCAATCGCGCGAGCGAGCTCTTCTCTTCTCTTCTCCCCCTTCTCCCTCTCTGTCACCCTCTTTTTTTTTTCTTTCTGCTGAGTCGATAGAAACGCTTTGAGCTCAATCATGTTTAAGAAGATTAGCGGCCCATTGCATGATTCTTGATTTTTAATGACGTGGATTTATTTCAAAGGACGCATGCGGTCGCTGATAAAGATTAGTCGCAATAAAAAACCGCGCCAGGGTTTTGCACCAAATTTTTTGGGGAAAAATTCATATCAGCGACCAATCAGCGACCGCATCAGGTCGCTGATATCTATTAGCGACTAGAATTTATCCCGTTCGCAGATAGTGATCGCTAACACTATTATCAGCGACCGGATATGCAGTCGCTGATATTATTGGTCACAGATAGGCCTTTTTTTGTAGTGATGGTGCGGTTTGAAATCCAAACTGTACCCGAAACCGCTTAGGTGCGGTTTGATAAATTTAAAACTGCACACGAAACCGCTTGTGATTGGTACGGTGCAGTTTTAAACTGTGCGGTGCGATTTTATTTGGTTCGGTTTCGGTTCCAAAACCAATTGAAACAAGAAAAAGGTCTAAGCCTTCAATAAAATTTAACATAGAACTCACATCGAACAATTAACTTAGTGACAGAGTCGGCAATAGGAATTATATCAAGCATAGAACCAAAGTTCTTTCTGCCAAACATGTCAAATTCACCATCAAATCATAGAACAGTGAGACACGTAAAATAGTTTTAGTTTATAATAAAAGAATGATGCTTTAAAACTAAAACACACGCTATATAAAATAACGGAGACCATATATTCGATAACAAGCAAGAATGTTTATCTATTTTCCCAAAAAATTAAAAATATATACTGGAGAAAAAAATGAAATTCTATCTTATATATTGCAGTGAGGACTTTTAGAATATAATCCTAACTATACCTAATTTGAAAAATAATCTATTAGACTATTACTACTATAACATAGACATTAATCAATGCATCAAGTGCTCGAACCAAACAAATTTGGCCCCTAAGCTATAAGCCCCTCCAATAACGAATCAAACAAATTCAAAATTTCAAAACTCAAATGCTTAATTTTTGACTCTATAACCTCTAACCATCTTCTTTCAATTGGCGAAAAAATGACAATGCAAAACTGGGGTTTTCTCTGAGCGTGTTCAAGTGAAAAATAACTTTAGAATTTATTAGAGATAATACATGCATACACACATGGTGCGGTTACGGTTTTATGCGTGCGGTTTTGGCTAGTAACCAAATCGGAACCGTAAATTTGGTTATTCAATCCACCTAAAACCGCCACATACGCCGGAACCGTTGGTGTGGTTTTAATTGGTGCGGTTCGTGCGATTTATTGGTGCGGTTTTGGTTCCAATTTGGTTACTTTCTCAACCCTAATTGAGAGGATAGACACACTCTATCAACATTGTCTCCCAATCTAAAAATGGAAAGGAAGTAGTTTTCAAGTCGACCTGCTGTTCTTACCAAATCTCCATCCCACAAAGAGTGGCTTATATATATAGAGCCCCGTTCAAGAGCATAACTGTTAAAGAGAAATATGGCTTAAAGAACAATACTATTTAAAGGCTCCTTGTTTTTCTTTTTAAACATTCTCTCTCTTCAGATATTTTATCCCAAAACAAAACCCAGGATATCTATCTCTCTTGACAATGGTATCCGACGTAGCTTGTATATCTGCTATTTCTCTCCAAAATAGACTCCAACGTAGCTCAAAAAATCACAGTAAGCAACATAGAGAGGTCGAATTAGAAGAATAAGAGCACAAATGCCCAGATCTCAGACTTCGATTTGGTAAACCCTAAACTATTTTTCGTAACTACAACCGTAATTTATGAAGATTTGATTCAAAATTCAATATACTCTTTTTGGGTTTTGATCTTGGATGATTTCTAGGTTTTTTATCTTTTTGCATTTTTTAGATTTTGTTCATACTGAATTGAATATATAAGAATAGTATAAGAAGAGTATCAAATGTATATCCTTTATTTAATTAACATACCTTATTCACTATCTTTAACGACGGTTAGGTCCGTCGCGTATATCAGAGAACCGTCGTCTTAGTTTTTAGCAAAGCATCTAACCGTCGCCATAACATATAAACTATTTATTCGTTTCTACAATGACGGACTAAACCGTCGCTTCGATTAAAATCATAAAAGGTGGTGAAAGATGTATGTAACAAAAAATGTATATATATATATATATATATATATATATATATACACACACACACACACACACACATACGGTCCGAATCTTAAGCTCACCCCTTATCTAACATACCTTGCTCACCCCCCTTTAGCGATGGACCGGGCGACGATTCGGTCAGTCGCTATATGTAGAACCGTCGTCTTAGCTTTTAGCGACGGACCGAATCGTCGCCCGGTCCGTCGCTAAAGGGGGTGAGTATGAGATCCCGAATTTTATGAAATGAAAGAATTTAATTTTCTTATAATTATTATTCTATTTAGTAAATGGTTAAATTGATAAAAGTTTAAAGTTAAGGGTGATATTTAAAAATTTTGCAAAGTAAGCAAGTTGTTATAAAATATTCGTTGTGTCAAAAAATATTCGTTTGGTCGTGGAATATTCTTTTTGTTGGGGAATATTCGTACAACTACACAATCATTGGTGGACCCCACAACGGAAGTATTGTCGTAGTTAGAAAACGACATAAATATCTTTTTTTTAAAAAATAACGGCGAAAGTTTTACCGTTAAACTGTTGAACTACCCTTAGTAAAAAGTACGATGTCTGGCGTGGTTGCGTAGTAGCACGATATTGATTATTAATGCTTACATGAGAAGTCACTCAGTTATACATAATTATTGCTACAATAATTGCTGTATAATATCTCTCATATTATTGATTCAATTATTGTCACAGTATCATCTGCATAATATTTTATATTATTAAATCAATAATTGAGACGACAAAGTTATTCATATTATTATTTATAATATTGATGATGTCTAGAAACTTCTGTCGAGTAGAGGTTTGGTCACCTAATTGCGCGCCAATAGGGAGAAATCCTTATCGGAAAGCCCCCTCTTTTCTGGGAATGATCTAGTTGTTAAATACTGTGAGTTATAATATTAATGATGAATAAGTTCGTGTTGATTAAAGATGAAATTGATATTTCTATTGTGTTAGGATTATTAGTGTTAGTGGAAATCGATATCTATTCTGATAATAATTGATGTCTGGAGGTTATATTGACCAATCGGGTAATTAATCAGATAAATGAGCAATTAATTGCTATTAATTCACATGCTTATAACTATTTATTCACATGTGTGTACTATTGATTCACATGGATGTACTATTAGGGGAGGTGGTGCAAGATTGATAATACTTGCATGACTAAATTAAAAATGGAGGTATAGATGAAGGTACTATACTGTAATTAATTTTTTCACATGTATAGTACTATTGAGTCACATGATTGTACTATTGATTCACATGATATACTATTAGGAGAGGTGGTGCAAGTTTGATAATACTTGCAGGACTAAATTAAAAATGAAGGAAAAGATGAAGGTATTATACTGTAATATTTCGAGCTCCAAAACGTGGAATTATCGAAACTATGTTTTCCTATAAATAGAAGCTCATTCTTCCTTCATTCTCACCAATTCACTAAAACTCATTAGAGCAATTATAGAGAGAGAAGCTATAGAGAGAAAGAAGAAGAGAAGTCTGCTACTTCACTATTCCAGTATCCAGTCTTCTTCTAAGGTAAGGGGTATTATTTATTTCATAGTCTGAAGAGATATTATTTTTTCGTATTCTTATGAATATTATTTTCGTTCAATATTCGTAAGGAATATCATTTTCGTTCAATATTCATTGTCTTCGTTTAATATTCGCAAGGAATATTATTTTTGTTTAATATTCGTAAGGGATATTATTTATTTCTTATTCGTAAAGGTTATTGTTTATTACTATTCACTCGGGTACTATTCCCTCGAGGTATTATTCACGGAGTATTATTCACTCGGGTACTATTCACTCAGAGTATTATTTATGGGGTACTATTCACTCGGGTATTATTTACTAGGGGGTACTATTCATGAAGTATTATTCACGAAGTAATATTCACGAAATACTATTCACAAATTACTATTCATGAATTACTATTCACAAAGTACTATTCACACGGTACTATTCGTGAAGTACTATTCACGGGGTACTTTTCATGAAGTATTATTCATGTGGTACTATTCACGGGGTACTATTCACGATAAAAAATTGATTCTTTTTTGTCCAAATTAATTTTTGATACATGAATATTATTCTTGAATTTTACTCCACAATTGGTGATAATGTTGACAATTTAGATATTCTTGAACTCTGGATAAATTATATTATAAATATTTAATATTTAATATTTATCATTTATCTCATTTGATTGATTCTTTATATCATTGTCATGATCCTCATGCTTATATTATGTTAAAAGTCATCTTTGGCCCGTAGTACATAGATGGACTATTGGTTATTCGTTTTACACTTGTATGTCTTTGGCACATAGTCAAAAGAAGAATCATTAATTGATATCTTTGGTCGTAGTACAAAGATGAACTATTGATTGATAGTTTGACCCGTAGTAGTCTGAAGATGGACGGTGTGTGACATGATCATGACCATTTGGTGATACTAACAACTATCATTGGTCAGTAGTGCATGGATAATTCGATGATGCGATTGGCGGGATCATGACCATTAGTTAATAGTTGAATGTCTTTGGTAGTAGTGCCGACAGACACATTGATTGGTATGATCATAACCATTGGTTTTATAGTTGAATATCTTTGGCCCGTGGTGCGAGGATGACAACCCGATTAGTATGATCATTGTTATTACATTTGAATATCTTTAGCCTTTGGGGTAAGGATTTTGAGTAAACGTTCTATTAAGCCTTTGTGGCAAGGAGGAACTGTTGATTTACATTATTATAAACATGAATTGTGAATTTAGCTAAAATCTTTGGTGGTTCAGGTGAAAACAGGTGATGAAAGTTCTATTTATCTTGGGTATAATAAAAAATTGTTAATGGGAATTACAGGGATAAAATTGATGATAAACTTTAAAATCATATTAGATAGTAGATATCATGCTCTACTTGACTCTTCTAATGGATTGTTTGTTTCGCTGCAGTTGTTGATCTAAAACTTGTTGTCTATTGTATTCTATCAGTTGTTATACTGTTGAAGGCTAAGGATAATTTATTCTGCATTATCTTAGTCATAATATTTCTTACTAGGCTAGTTGAGCTTACCCTTTTCTTTCACTGTTCTCTTCAGGAAATGAGAATATAGCTGAGACTAGTCGGAGAATGGAGTGATGGTCCGAGATGGTGGCTATAGTAGTCCTCACTATTTTTATAAAATAGTGTGATAATAATTGTAATGAGGACTCCATTAAGTGTGGATATTGTCTAGAAGACAATATTCTTGTTTAAATTCTCAGCTATGTTTTGTCGTATTTTACACGACAGTTGTATAAAAGAAGTTTATAGTTGTATTATGTACCATGTATTTGGCGATTCAAGATGGGTGATGTATACCTGTTTTGGGGTCGTCATAGTGAGCAAGATATATTAGATAAGGGGTGAGATTAAGATCCGTACCGCGCGTGTGTGTGTATATATATAGATAAGGGGAGGTGGTGCAAGATAGATAATACTTGAATGACTAAATTAAAAATGGAGGTATAGATGAAGGTACTATACTGTAATTATTTTTTTACATGTATAGACTATTAAGTCACATGATTGTACTATTGATTCACATGATATACTATTAGGGGAGGTGGTGCAAGTTTAATAATATTTGCAGGACTAAATTAAAAATGAAGGAAAAGATGAATGTATTATACTATAATATTTTGAGTTCCAAAACATGCAATTATCGAAACTATGTTTTCCTATAAATAGAAGTTCATTCTTTCTTCATTCTCACCAATTTACTAAGACTCACAAGAGAAATTATAGAGAGAGAATCTATAGAGAGAAAGAAAAAGAGAAGTTTACTACTTCACTATTCCAGTATCCAGTCTTTTTCTGAGGTAAGGGGTATTATTTATTTCATATTCTGAAGAGATATTATTTTTCGTATTCTTATGAATATTATTTTCGCTCAATATTCGTAAGGAATATCATCTTTGTTCAATATTCATTGTCTTCGTTTAATATTCGTAAGGAATATTATTTTCGTTTAATATTCGTAAGGGATGTTATTTATTTCTTATTCATAAAGGTTATTATTTCTTACTATTCGCTCGGGTACTATTCACTCGAGGTATTATTCACGGGGTACTATTCACTCGGAGTATTATTTATGGGGTATTATTCACTCAGGTATTATTTACTCGGGGGTACTATTCATGAAGTACTATTCACAAAATACTATTCATGAATTACTATTCATGAAGTACTATTCATGGGTTACTATTCACGAAGTACTATTCACGGGGTACTATTCACGAAGTATTATTCACGACGAAAAATTGATTCTTTTTTGTCCAAATTAATTTTTGATACATGAATATTATTCTTGAATTTTACTCCACAATTGGTGATAATGTTGACAATTTAGATATTCTTGAACTCTGGATAAATTATATTATAAATATTTAATATTTAATATTTATCATTTATCTCATTTGATTGATTCTTTATATCATTGTCATGATCCTCATGCTTATATTATGTTAAAAGTCATCTTTGGCCCGTAGTACATAGATGGACTATTGGTTATTCGTTTTTACACTTGTATGTCTTTGGCACCAGAGTGCAAAGAAGAAATCATTAATTGATATCTTTGGTCGTAGTACAAAGATGAACTATTGATTGATAGTTTGGCTCGTAGTGCAAAGATGGACAGGTGTGTGACATGATCATGACCACTGGTGATACTAACAACTATCATTGGCCGTAGTGCATGGATAATTCGATGATGCGATTGGCAGGATCATGACCATTAGTTAATAGTTGAATGTCTTTGGTCAGTAGTGCAATCGACAGACACAATTGATTGGTATGATCATAACCATTGGTTTTATAGTTGAATATCTTTGGCCGTAGTGCGAAGATGAGACAATGATTAGTATGATCATTGTTATTACATTTGAATATCTTTAGCCTTTGGGGGTAAGGATTTTGAGTAAACGTTCTATTAAGCCTTTGTGGCAAGGAGGAACTGTTGATTTACATTATTATAAACATGAATTGTGAATTTAGCTAAAATCTTTGGTGGTTCAGGTGAAAACAGGTGATGAAAGTTCTATTTATCTTGGGTATAATAAAAAATTGTTAATGGGAATTACAGGGATAAAATTGATGATAAACTTTAAAATCATATTAGATAGTAGATATCATGCTCTACTTGACTCTTCTAATGGATTGTTTGTTTCGCTGCAGTTGTTGATCTAAAACTTGTTGTCTATTGTATTCTATCAGTTGTTATACTGTTGAAGGCTAAGGATAATTTATTCTGCATTATCTTAGTCATAATATTTCTTACTGGGCTAGTTGAGCTTACCCTTTTCTTTCACTGTTCTCTTCAGGAAATGAGAATATAGCTGAGACTAGTCGGAGAATGGAGTGATGGTCCGAGATGGTGGCTATAGTAGTCCTCACTATTTTTATAAAATAGTGTGATAATAATTGTAATGAGGACTCCATTAAGTGTGGATATTGTCTAGAAGACAATATTCTTGTTTAAATTCTCAGCTATGTTTTGTCGTATTTTACACGACAGTTGTATAAAAGAAGTTTATAGTTGTATTATGTACCGTGTATTTGGCAACTCAAGATGGGTGATGTATACCTGTTTTGGGGGCGTCACCATTGGTATCAAAGCTTAGGGATATAATCCCCGGCTGAGATGTGAGACTAAAACTAGGAGGGTAGAGACGGGTTAATCCTTCGCTAGTATGACCTACCTAAGCTTGTGTTATTTAATTGGTCGGTCAGAATATAGGGATAATATGTGGCATGTCAATTAACCATTGTTTTGAAGATGTATCCTAGAATGATATTTGAAATACAGGAGATGAGCAATGGGAAAATCATGATGCAGAGGAAATAACCGGGAAGGTATAATCCGAATAAAAAGCAAGGTATTCTCATCTCTTCGAACTATCAGGTACGTAAGTTTCGAGGGCAAAATTTCATAAGGAGGGGAGATTGTGAGATCCCGAATTTTATGAAATGAAAGTATTTAATTTTCTTATAATTATTATTCTATTTAGTAAATGGTTAAATTGATAGAAGTTTAAAGTTAAGGGTGATATTTGAAAATTTTGCAAAGTAAACAAGTTGTTATAAAATATTCGTTTAGTCGTGGAATATTCTTTTTGTCGGAGAATATTCGTACGACTACACAATCATTGGTGGACCCCACAACGGAAGTATTGTCGGAGCTAGAAAATGATAGAAATATCTTTTTTTAAAAAAATAATGGCCAAAGTTTTACCGTTAAACTGTTGAACTACCCGGTAGTAAAAAAAGTACAATGAATACGCTGTGGCGTGGTTGAGTAGTAGCTGTGTATTGATTATTGATGCTTACGTGAGAAGTTACTCAGTTATACACAAATATTGCTACGGTAATTGCTGTATAATATCTCTCATATTATTGATTCAATTATTGTCACAGTATCATCTGCATAATATTTTATATTATTAAATCAATAATTGAGACGACAAAGTTATTCATATTATTATTTATAATATTGACGAAGTCTAGCAAGTTCTGTCGAGGAGAGGTTTGGTCACCTAATTGCGCGCCAATAGGGAGAAATCCTTATCAGAAAGCCCCCTCTTTCCTGAGAATGATCTGGTTGTTAAATACTGTGAGTTATAATATTAATGATGAATAAGTCCGTGTTGATTAAATATGAAATTGATATTTTCATTGTGTTGGGATTATTAGTGTTACTGAAAATCGACATCTATTTTGATAATAATTGATGTCTGGAGGTTATATTGACCAATCAGATAAATGAACAATTAATTGCTATTAATTCACATGCTTATAACTATTTGTTCACATGTGTGTACTATTAGGGGAGGTGGTGCAAGATTGATAATAATTGCATGACTAAATTAAAAATGGAGGTATAGATGAAGGTACTATACTGTAATTATTTTTTTACATGTATAGACTATTAAGTCACATGATTGTACTATTGATTCACATGATATACTATTAGGGGAGGTGGTGCAAGTTTAATAATACTTGCAGGACTAAATTAAAAATGAAGAAAAAGATGAATGTATTATACTATAATATTTCGAGTTCCAAAACATGCAATTATCGAAACTATGTTTTCCTATAAATAGAAGTTCATTCTTTCTTCATTCTCACCAATTTACTAAGACTCACAAGAGAAATTATAGAGAGAGAATCTATAGAGAGAAAGAAAAAGAGAAGTTTACTACTTCACTATTCCAGTATCCAGTCTTTTTCTGAGGTAAGGGGTATTATTTATTTCATATTCTGAAGAGATATTATTTTTCGTATTCTTATGAATATTATTTTCGCTCAATATTCGTAAGGAATATCATCTTTGTTCAATATTCATTGTCTTCGTTTAATATTCGTAAGGAATATTATTTTCGTTTAATATTCGTAAGGGATGTTATTTATTTCTTATTCATAAAGGTTATTATTTCTTACTATTCGCTCGGGTACTATTCACTCGAGGTATTATTCACGGGGTACTATTCACTCTGAGTATTATTTATGGGGTATTATTCACTCGGTATTATTTACTTACTCAAAGTACTATTCATGAAGTACTATTCATTAAAATATTATTCATGAATTACTATTCATGAAGTACTATTCATGGGTTACTATTCATTCAAGTACTTATTCACGAGGTCTTATTCACGAAGTATTATTCACGCACGAAAAAATTGATTCTTTTTGTCCAAATTAATTTTGATACATGAATATTATTCTTGAATTTTACTCCACAATTGGTGATAATGTTGACAATTTAGATATTCTTGAACTCTGGATAAATTATATTATAAATATTTAATATTTAATATTTATCATTTATCTCATTTGATTGATTCTTTATATCATTGTCATGATCCTCATGCTTATATTATGTTAAAAGTCATCTTTGGCCCGTAGTACATAGATGGACTATTGGTTATTCGTTTTACACTTGTATGTCTTTGGCCTGTAGTGCAAAGAAGAACTGTTAATTGATATCTTTGGTCGTAGTACAAAGATGAACTATTGATTGATAGTTTGGCTCGTAGTGCAAAGATGGACAGGTGTGTGACATGATCATGACCACTGGTGATACTAACAACTATCATTGGCCGTAGTGCATGGATAATTCGATGATGCGATTGGCAGGATCATGACCATTAGTTAATAGTTGAATGTCTTTGGCCGTAGTGCACTGACAGACAATTGATTGGTATGATCATAACCATTGGTTTTATAGTTGAATATCTTTGGCCCGTAGTGCAAAGATAGACAACTGATTGGTATGATCATTGTTATTACATTTGAATATCTTTAGCCTTTGGGGGTAAGGATTTTGAGTAAACGTTCTATTAAGCCTTTGTGGCAAGGAGGAACTGTTGATTTACATTATTATAAACATGAATTGTGAATTTAGCTAAAATCTTTGGTGGTTCAGGTGAAAACAGGTGATGAAAGTTCTATTTATCTTGGGTATAATAAAAAATTGTTAATGGGAATTACAGGGATAAAATTGATGATAAACTTTAAAATCATATTAGATAGTAGATATCATGCTCTACTTGACTCTTCTAATGGATTGTTTGTTTCGCTGCAGTTGTTGATCTAAAACTTGTTGTCTATTGTATTCTATCAGTTGTTATACTGTTGAAGGCTAAGGATAATTTATTCTCGCATTATCTTAGTCATAATATTTCTTCTTTGGGCTAGTTGAGCTTACCCTTTTCTTTCAATTGTTCTCTTCTGGAAATGAGAATATAAATTTGAGACTAGTGGAGAATGGAGTGATGGTCCTGAGATGGTGGCTATAGTAGTCCTCACTATTTTTATAAAATAGTGTGATAATAATTGTAATGAGGACTCCATTAAGTGTGGATATTGTCTAGAAGACAATATTCTTGTTTAAATTCTCAGCTATGTTTTGTCGTATTTTACACGACAGTTGTATAAAAGAAGTTTATAGTTGTATTATGTACCATGTATTTGGCGATTCAAGATGGGTGATGTATACCTGTTTTGGGGTCGCCACAAAGGAGCAAGATATATTAGATAAGGGGTGAGATTAAGACCTGCATCACAAGTATGTGTGTATATATATATATATATATATATATATATATATATATATATATATATATATATTCGCCCATCTATCTTTCTTTCCTTTTCTTTTGATTAAAGTTCATATAAACTCCATTCGTACTAAAATTAGAGGTATAATTTTATTTTTATGGTCAAATGAAGGTATATTAAATTTTAAAATTTGTATGACTCATAAAAAAAATAAAATAAAATAAATTTTATGATTAATAATTTTTTTATATACTATACAATTATAATAATTAAAATTAAATAAAGTCACGTTAATTTAAAATTTAATATACGATCATTTAATTTTAAAAGTTAAATTATATCTTTAATTTAAAAATGGATGGAATATGTATTAGTTGGATTTGGTTAACATGAAGTGAATTTCATGATAAGTTCACTTTATACTCAATATAATCTTTGACAATAATGTTTTAGGTGATCTCTCTCGCTCATGCGTGTCGATCTTATATTAGGCGTAAGTGAACTTACCATGAAGTTCATTTTATACTAACCACTCCCATATTAGTTGAAATGACGGACTTCGATGGTTCCACATTGAACTTGTTGAGTTGATGGCGAGATGTACACCAAAACAAAATCACTGCTCCACAAAGTGAGTTCATATTGAGTTTTGTTAAAGCATTACACACCCCTCACGTGTGGTGGGGTTATATATGTTAGTTAGGGGTGTGCAACCGGTAAATATTGGTCCGAATCGAAATCTGATGACAAAACCCATCGGTTTCAAAATTAGCCAAAATTTGATACTGGAATCTTAGATTAGCTATTGACTGGTATATCGAATCGCTTTCTTGATCCTAAGCACTGATTTTTTACCGAAAATTAATATAACAATAATAATAATAATAATTATTATTATTATTAATATTATTATTATAATAATAATAATAATAATTATTAATTATTTATTAATAATTTTTTTAGAAAACCGGTATATACTGGTACGGTTCGGTAATATCGAACCATAAAAACTCTGTACCGAAATCGGTACTGAAAAATCGATATATAGCGGTTCTTTTTGTACTGAACCGGCCGATTTGATTCAGTCCAAAAAATTGAAAAAGTCAACAAATTTGAAAATTATGCACACCCCTAATCTTAGGTGTCTTGGATCATAATTAAGTCGTTGGGTCTTGTATGTGAATGAAATTATTCGCTGGCATATTTTATTGAAAATTTTAATTTAAAATTAATTGCGAGAGAAGAATGTAATCTCAGAGAAGTATTAACATTTTTGTATTAACATTTCTTTAGGACAATTTGTAAGGTTACCAACTCAAGAATGCCTCGTTTGCTCTAATATAAAATTTCAACTTAAAATCAATTGACAATGAGTAAGGTAACTTTTTAGAATTATATAACAATGAATATAAAGTATTAGGTTGTCCAAACTGTCTCAATAGTGTAAGGGGGTGTTTGATAAAAATTGAATGAATTTTAATCTGAATGAACTGAATTGAATCTGAATGAAAAAAGTTATTTGATAATTGACATATTGAAATATCTGAATAACAAATTTTTATTATTTTACCCCTTTGAAAAAATTTAAAATTATTGTAAATTTATTTAATATTACTTAATATAATAATTAATATTGTAAAAAAAATATTGATCCAGCCGTCATTCAGCCCATTTAGCCCAAAAAATAGGACTTAACCATTCAACCCAAATTGTCTGAATGGCTGACCGATTCAACCATTCAAACGATTTTTTTTCCGAAACAAACACACTGAATGACTGGATCGTTCAACCATTCAGTGCTAATCAAACATCCCCTAAATCATGCTAACACTCCCTCTCCCATGCAAGATAATTAGAGTACATATGCACTATTAATATCAAAATAAAAGGCAACATGCATGCCAAAAGATTTGAACCTAAAACTTTATAGAATTAGGGACTGTTTGTTTAGGAGGGAATGACTAAATTGGTCAGCCATTCAGTGCATTTGTTTTGAAAAAAATTTACCTGAATGACTGACCGATTCAGTCATTCAGATGATTTGGGCTGAATGTTTTAGTGTTATTTTTTTGACTGAATAGACTGAATGTGGGCGGAATGAAGTTTTTATTTTTTTTACAATATTAACTATTATATTAAGTAATATTAAAAATTTACAAAAATTTTAAATTTTTTTAGAGAGGTAAAATAATAAAAATCTATTATTCAGATGTTTCATACATATCAATTATTAAATAATTTTTTTTCATTCAGATTCAACTAAGGGGCTGTTTGATAAAAACTGAATGAATCTGAATCTGAATGAGCTGAATCTGAATAAGCTGAATCTGAATCTGAATGAAAAAAAGTGTTTGATAATTGATATGTCTGAAATATCTGAATAATAGTATTTTACTATTTTACCCCTCTAAACTATGCTGAACAAGTATATAATTGTCTAGATGTATTTAAAAAAATTTGAATACAATATTCATTGTATAACAAATAAAAATAGATAATTCTTGACATTGCATACTTGATCCATGTAATAACTCCAATGTATAAGCATATCCACAAATCATGATCCGTCAAAACAATAAGCAAATATAATAAGTTACTAAATAAATATATACCAAAATTAACAAGTTCCTACAAAAGTTATGGTCAAAAATCAAAAATTTAACCCTTTGCACCCAAAATAATAAGTTTTGGCCATCGATCCATACAACATATTAAAGTTTTAACTAAAAACATTCCATTTAGTAAATATTTAACTAGACTAGAAATCCTAACTTGCGTGAAACCATTTCAACCCAACCTTCATTCTCATCATCTTTTAGTAGCATCCATTGTTCCCTATAACTTGCACTCTCACAAAATATCCCAAGTGCCATTTTGTGCAATGAATTTTGTGATCCCCACCCAAGACGATTTAATTTATCTTTGCACTCCTTCAAGGAAGGTCCACTATTGTTATTCACAATGAGCTTTAAGGCTTTGCACATCTCTTCCTCTATTTCGGAGTTATTAGATCTTTTTGTTGATTTCTTCGCTTTTTTCGTTGGCCTTTGTTCTTCAAAGTTGAGAGGGGAAGCATGTGATTGAGTACCCGGAGTTGATGAATTTAGAGGTGGGTTTGGGGACTCTTGAGCTTGAGTACTAAAAGGGATATCCTCGATACTAACAATTTCCAAATCCTTATCTGGTTCAACGGTTCTATCCCTTTTAGAGGTAGGTCCCCAACCATCAATCCCCGTAGCAGCAGCTCCATCATAGAGTTGAGTGTAAAGCTCAGGAAAACTTAAAGGTGAAGTCCTCAAGGAGTCAACATGCTTCTTTGCCTGTATCCAAAAATAAACACCCAACATGTTATTCACATGTTTAATAATTTAACAAGCTTATATGGTTAACTTAAAAATGTAGTTACTAACCTTTGACTCTAACTCCCATTCCTCATCCATGAAGTTGAACGTGTTAGTTGTGGGATCATAATGATTTCCGATCTTTCTTTTTAGCTGACACCATGCAGTATATTTTCCCTTTATATAATCATAACGATTTTTCATTTGCTTATGATCTACAATAAAGTTGTGGGTGTTCTTCAGTATTTCTCCCACTGTTGACCATGAATATGGCTTAAGACTACCGCCCACCTACCATTTTCCGTAACCTCGCCAATACATGCTTGAAAAAGTTTTCATTACATTTTCATTTCTCCAACTCACTCTTGATTTTCTTTGATTTTGAGTTTCACCCGATTGTTCCATGCCTAACACAAATAAAAGGATGAATTTAGATATTCTAATCCTAAATTCAAACAGAAATATACAACAAGGGATGACGAGACATTTTTTGCTTGACTGCAACTAATAAAATATGCAATTTCATCCAAAAGATGAAAACAATTATTAGAACTTAAGTTTTGAAATCTTGCCACATATACATTCATTATCACACTGCACTTAAAAGTAATCTAAATAACAATTTTCAGACCTAGAATAACATCAGAACAAAAAAATGCCTTCATGTCATGGAATCTCCCAGTTCAACACAATGCAGTCATTGTTTTTTAAAAGCATAAACATGTAGTGTCATGGATGAGTTATGGACAATGCTTGGGAACTATTCTGAGCCAAAAACAAGCAAGTAATAATTATTCTGAGCCAAATCAAGCAAGTAATATGCACAAAACAATAAAGCGAAAATAACATAGATCGCTTTTAATTATAAGTCTGAAGATGCTCGGTAAGCATTAAAATAACCCAGATTCATAATCACTTAATCAAAGTGTTCCAGTCAAAGATCAAGTAGGACAATATATGTGGGAATGGTTGGGCTCTAAAACTATCCCACCTTAAGCTAAAAATCCAGATTTACTGAAGCACATAGGAATAGATAACTTAAAAAGTGAAAACTCACAACAATAATTATCCCAGTTAACATATCTTTCTAGGCACAAGCACAACCCACTTTCTGACATATACATCATGTTCACTTTAATGACTCTTTTTCGTGTTGAGAGTATCTCACAAGAGTCCAGATAATCTAATTGAAGACTTTAAACTTGATCTTCCATTTTCAATACTACATTCTCCCCAAAGCACTGGGATTAAGTTTAACTGAGACTTGAAATAAGTACAATACAATGTCACTTAGAAAAAATGAGCATTTCCCTTTTCTCTTTTCATTTCTATATGTTTTCTTAAATTTTTGGGAGTTTGGCTAATCCAGCTTTTTTTCTCAAATTGGGGTTCCTATAGTCGACTTAAATAGTTATTCGGTTTGCATATTGAACATAACCCAGATTATTATCTAGTCATGCGAAAAAAATTCTTAATTAAAATGTTATCATCAGGAGCACAAAAAATCAAAAAATAAAGTAATTTAGACAGGAGAAAAATCAATAAGTTGCCATTTTCATACAGAACAGATGCATAATTAGCAGTAATTAGCAGTTGGAATTTTATAACCCAAAATTCACAAGCATTTAGACATGGTCTAGCCAAATATTTTTCCATGAAAATCCTTCCTTACCACTTCGGAACTCATATAATAGCATTACCCAACCCATTTCACAATCAATAGAATTTGGGAGTGTTTTAATGTAAATAGCTTGCGAATAGAAGAGATTAGAAGAAAATAGCTTGCGAATAGAAGAGATTAGAAGTAAATAGCTTGCGAATAGAAGATCGTACAATTATATACCTTCAGATTGAAACATTCAAGGTGAAGAAACAAAATTTTGAAAGGCAAAAGAACAGAAATATACCTTCAAGCAGAGAACACCGATGTAGATGCCGATGGAGATGCGGAAGAGAGTCTTAGATGGAGATGGGGAAGAGAGCAATGAGAGATGGAAGGCTATTTGGGTAAAAAATGATTATTCAAATTTATTCAATTAGATTTTTTTAACTCGATTCTATTCGGACCAATTCAAATCCAAATCAGATTTTAAAAGTTATAAACAAACAAGCTGAATGGCTGAATCGTTCAGATTCAAAGCCATTCAGCCTTATTCAGACCATATCAAACAGGCCCTAATTCAGATTCATTCAGTTTTTATCAAATAATCCTTATAGAATTAAGTTTTTAACCCAAAATTTAAACCATTAAGTGGAGTAACCCCACATTTGTACAAAGAACTGTCAAAACCACTCCCAATCGATGTGGGATTAGTGCACCAATGCAGTTAGCGAAACAAAAAGAAGAATCAATGCTGGTTTGTATTATTTGCAAAAATGAAGGGGGGTAGTGATAAAACTATTTATACTAATTTATTATTGTGGTAAACTATTTTATTTTAGGTATGATATTAAAACAGTCCGTAGTGATAACAAATTAATGTAAATATATGGATTTACCTCACTCATCTTTTTTGCAAACAAACGCAGTCGTCCAAGATAATTCTAATCCAAATAGTTGAGAGATTTTACGATACACATGCATTTCTCACCAAAGAAAGATGGTCTGTGCTATTGCACTAGATAACAAAACTTAGTAGCTTTGCTTAGTGCTCTACCTGCATGGAACATTACCATCAATAAAATATCCACAGTTCATATGTAGCTATCATACAAATGGTCCCAACTGCAATTTGCTGCTGCAGAAATTAATTTGATAGCTTAATTTATAATTAGTAGCAGTTTGGATGCAGATTGTCTCTGTGATTTGTCATTTAATTTTGTCCATTCAAAATTTTACATGCATATATATAAGGTCAAATTAACACTTCATTTTCTCTGATTTTCAAAACAAAGGGTACCACTGCTGATTAAGGCATTTGCGGTTGATGTATGTAACCTGCCCTTTGAAATTAAACGCTTTGGTTTCCTCTTTCCGAGGCATTATTGGTTAATATGATTTGGTTGCTTTCCTAGTTCAGTTGGGGTTGGCAAGTATGTTATTGACAATATAAATCCTTGTGAAGAAGGAAGGTATATACTATATACCATGGACCTATTGCATTATTGGACGGTCATTAATGATGGATAAAATTTGCATGTAAACTTCACGTGATACTTTTTAGTTTTATGTGAGATCAAACACACAAAATTGTCGCATGGTTTATGTTTCCAACTTAGAGATACATTTTTGTTATAGGGTCATTTTTAATTAGGAATGTATTGGCATCATAAAGACATCATTTCCGTACATATATATCCATCTTTTTAACGATATGAGCATCTCAGCAAGGTAGATTATACCATGGACTATATTTAGTCTATATGACATCAATCCATGAGATAATCATTCAATCCTTCTAACAAATAAACTATTTCATGGACTATAATATTCAAATATTATATTATATTTAATGAATTATAGTCTACCAATCATTCTTCTACACTCTAATTAAAATATATTAAAAATTATAATCTACCAAAATAGATTCTTTGATATAGTCTTTTGGATCTATAGAAAAATCTCCAAAATTATATTTAATCTAGTTGTTGGAGAGGAAATATGAGTCGGATTGATGGAGCTCCGACTTTAATTTGTTCCAAGCACTAGCGATGGTTTTGTATCATCATGACTCATGAGCAACTAACTACTGCACTGTGTACTTGAATTGCTGTAGTTGCTGCATTATGTATACCAGTGTAATAGCTCGTGCTTCACACGAGCTTAATTTGTTTATTTATATTAAAAATCAATTTTTTTAATCAAAACATTTATGTGGCTAAATAAAATGAACAACATATAAATTGTTTATATAAAAATATTGTTTACAGTAGATGAAAATTGTAAGTACATATAGTTTTAGCCACCCTTGAAATTGTTGAAACACATACTTATTGAATAACAATTTTTCCTCTCTATTTTCTTAAATTTTCTTGTACAAAAGATATTCAAAAAATATAAGTAAAAGTAATTGAAGAACAGTGAAGAAGAAATGAGGGGATAGGGGCCTATTTATACAAAAGGCTATTTAGTAGAGGAGTGCTATTTAAGATAGTGCTATATATTTAAGAGTAGTATTTTAGATCCGTCTTCTATATTTATATATTTTATATATATAGGGAATTGATATTTTTATAAGTGAAATTGATATTTTCACAAGACCTCACTCACATGAATGTGGATCCCGTTTACTATTCATGTGAGGGGAGCCTCGTGGAAATATCAATTTTCTATATATATATATATATATATAGTCGATTTTCCCAATGAATTGATAGTAGAAGCGAACTAAAAACGAACCGCCTATAGCGATGGACAAAACCATTGTTATTGCTAGTTCGTTTTTAGTTATTCCCCATGATTCATTGGAGAGACTTAATTCTGTGTGTGTGTGTATATATATATATATATATATATATATATATATATATATAAGTTATTCAAGTGATTACGTATATGCAAGTTGTTATATAATATTTTTTTATCGGAAAATATCCGTACGACGGCACAATTATTGGTGGACCCCACAACAGAAGTATTGTCGTAGTTAGAAAATGACGTAATTATCATTTTATAAAAATAATGGCGAAAGTGTTACCGTTAAAAGCGTTGAACTACCCTAGAGTAAAAGTAATGCAGTAATGGCGTGGTTCATAAGTAATACACCTGTATTGATTATTGATGCTTACGTAAAAGTCACTCATTTATACTCAATTATTGCTACATGAATAATTCTTGCATCATATCTCTCGTATTATTGATTCAATTATTGTCACAATATCATCAGATAATATGTTATATTATTAAATCAATAATTGAGACGACAAAGTTATTCATATTATTATTTACAATATTGACAATGTCTGAAGTTACATCGAGGAGAGATTTGGTCACCTAATTACGCAGCTAATAAGGAGAAATCCTAATCTGAAAGCCCTCTTTCCAGGAAACGACACCATTGTTAAATATTGTGAATTATAATATTAATGATGAATAAGTTCGTGTTGATTAAAGATGAAATTGATAGTTTCATTGTGTTGGAATTATTAGTGTTAGTAAAAATCGACATTTATTTCGATAATAATTGATGTCTGGAGGTTATATCGACCAATCGTGTAATTAACCAGATAAATGAGCAATTAATTGCTATTGATTCACATGATTATAACTATTTGTTCACATGTGTGTACTATTGATTCACATTCATTTACTATTAGGGAAGTTGGTGCAAGTTTGATAATACTTGCATGACTAAGTTAAAAATGGAAGTATAGATGGAGGTACTATACTATAATTCATATTTTCACATGTCTAGAACTATTGATTCACATGATTTACTATTAGGGGAGGTGGTGAAAGTTTGATAATACTTGCAGGACTAAATTAAAAATGAAGGAAAAGAGGAAGGTATTATACTTTAATATTTCGAGCCCCATAACGTGCAATTATCGAAACTATATTTTCCTATAAATAGAAGCTCATTCCTTCATTATTTTTTACAAATTCACTAAAGCTATAAAGCAATTATTATAGAGAGAAATTATAGAGAGAAAAGAAGCGAAGTCTGTTGCCCTCCTATTCCAAAGATCCGATCTTCTTTTGAGGTAAGGGGTATTATTCTTTCGTATTCATGAAGAGAGTTATTTTCTTTTTTAATACTCGTAAGGGTTGTTATTCCATTCTTTATTAATATGTTGGAATAACTTTTCTACATCTGCAATCTGCATATATGGTGAAATTCTTCCATTATTCCATTCTTTATTATTACATTGGAATAACATATGCATCTGGCCTATCGCGCGTGCTCGGTGAATTCTGTTGTTATTCCATTCTTTATTATTCTCGTTGGAATATCACATGCATGCGGATTACACATGACCTGGTTCCATTCTTTATTATTGTGTTGGAATATCCCGTCTGTGCGGATTACGAATGACCTGGTTCCATTCTTTATTATTCTATTGGGAATAACCTGTCTGTGCGGTCTATCGCATGCCAGGTGAATTTTTCTGTTATTCCATTCTTTATTATTTTGTTGGAATAACCTGTCTATGTGGATTACCGCATGCATGGTGAATGACCTTTTGTATTCATTCTTTATTAAATTGTGGAAATGATCTGTCTACATGGATTAGCGCATGGCAGGTGAAAATCTATTTGCAGTTTCGTATATTCTATTATACTAGTATGAGATATTTTTTTTTTTGTACTTGTCATGAAATATCATTTTCTTTGGTATTTTTCATTTACGAGTTACTATTCACCCAGTTACTATTCACTCTGGTATTATTCACTCGGGTATTCGGGGCACTTTTCATGCCAGAGTATTATTCACGAGTTACTGTTCACGGGTTACCATTCACCCAATTATTCACCCGAATATTATTCACTCAGGTATTTGGGGTACTTTTCGTGTCGGGGTACTATTCACGAGGTACTATTCCCGAAGTACTATTCACGAAGTCTATTCACCCAAAAATATATTTCTTTTACATCCAAATTATTTTTGGTACATGAATATTATTCTTGAATTTTACTCCACAAAGCAAAGATGTCATGTTGACAATTTGGGCGTTATTGATTTACGGATAAATTAAATTATAAATCTTTAAAATTTATCCTTGAACTTATTTTATTGAATTATTATGTCATTGTCATCATCCTCATGCTTATATTGTGATGAAAGTCATCTTTTCCTTACGTGCATAGATGGACTTGGTATGATTATGACCAAGGATTATTCAGTATAATCATGACCGTAATGTGACGAATGATGTGGTGAAAGTCCTCGGTGGCTTTGAGTGCATTGATGGACGCTTTTTGGTATGATTATGACCAGGGATTATTCGGTATAGTCATGACCATTGATGATTTAATGAATATCCTTGGCCCGTAGTGCAGGGAAGAATCAATGATATGGTCTATTTATTAAGGTGAGTCTCAGCGATAAAGTTGATGAAAAACTTTTTAAATCATAGAAGATAGTAGATTTTATACTCTACTTGACTCTTCTAATGGATTGCTTATTTCCGATGCAGTTATTGCAGTTAAACTTGTTGTCTATTGTATTCTATCAGTTGTTATACTGTTGAAGGCTAAGGATAATTTATTCTGCATTATCTTAGTCATAATATTTCTTACTGGGCTAGTTAAGCTCACCTTTTCTTTCATTGTTCTCTTCAGGAAATGAGAATATAGCTGGGACAAGTCGGGGAATGGAGTGATTGTTCAGGATAAATGGCTTTAGTAGTCCTCACTATTCTATGGAATAATGTGATAATAATTATAATGAGGACACCATTGAGAGTGGATATTGTCTAGAAGGCAATATTCTTGTTTAAACTCTCAGCTATGTTTTGTCGTATATTACCCGACAGTTGTATAATTAAGTTTGTATTTGATTTATGTACCATGTATTTGGCGACTCAAGATGGGTGATGTATACCTGTTTTGGGGGCGTCACAGTTGGTATCAAAGCTTAGGGATATGATCCCTGGTTGAGATGTGAGACAATAAATAGGAGGGGAGAGACGGTGAATTCCTTCGCTAGTATGACCTACCTATGTTTATTTGGTATTTAATTGGTCGGTCAAAGTATAGGGATAATATGTTGCATGTCAATTAACCCTTATTTTGTGACAGTATTTGAAAATGGCTTCTGAAAATGTGGAGATAAGCAATGAAGCACATGAGACCGTTAAGCCACCAACGATCAATACCCAGGATAATGTGCATCAAGAAGGCAATAATTCTCAGGTAAACAACAACACCGATCAGATGATGGACGATGGGATTTTCAGAGGCTTTATGCAATTCATGCAACATCAGGCGAGAGAGACTCCTGTTCAAAATTCAGGTGGAAACACTCGCAACCCATGGTCGATCATCGCTAAGCATTTCAAGGAGCTGGGACCACCGGAGTTTTTGGGAAAGCCAGAACCACTTAAAGCGGAGACGTGGATAAAGCAAATCACCAAGATATTTGATGTCTTGGAATGCTCAGAGGAGCAAAAGGTTCCCTTCGTCATCTTTATGTTGCGTGAAGAGGCAGATTATTGGTGGGAATCTGTAAAGTGTACCCAGCCTGACGCACTCAAGATGTCTTGGGAGAAGTTCCAAGAACTGTTCAATGAGAAGTACTTTCCCGAAAGTATTCGTCACATGAAGGAGGTGGAGTTCATCAAGTTGGAGCAAAACAATATGACCATGTCACAATACGAGGCTAAATTTGCGGAGTTATCCCAGTTTGCATCCCAAATGGTCAATAACGAGGAGAGAATGACGCGAATGTTTCTAAGAGGTTTGAAACCCGATATACGTCAATACCTCATTTCTCACAAACTTTGTTTATATTCAGATGTTGTGAATAGGGCTCAGTTATTGGAGCGCGATAATGAGTTAGCACGATAATAATCGTACCAGTGGCATCGGTCATCAGAACAATGATAATCATCGTGGAAGAGCAAATGTGGTAGCTGACGCGTTGAGTAGAAGATCGTATGCGTTTATGAGTGTGACGTTGTTAACACAAAAAACCCATTTCGTATAACTTACAAATGATAAAGATAGAGTTAAAGACTCTAAGGACCCACGTGAAGATAACGAATATATGAGTAGAATCGACTTTAATCGATAAAGTTAAAGCCGCTCAAGCTACACACCCGAATCTGATGAATGTGAAGAAGAAGGTTCAAGAGGGCGTTATTCTAGAAGCAAGAATCAATGAAGAAAGGAAATATCAACCCTCGATTTTATTGGCCCATTTGAAATCCTCGATTGAGTATGAACTGTGGCCTATAGACTCGTCTTACCTCCAAGTATGTCGCGTGTTCATAACGTTTTTCACGTATCAATGTTACGTAAATATGTGGATGGCCCGAACCACGTTATTAAATTAGAACTAGACGAGATAACAGAAGATTTAACGTATGAGAAGATACGTGTTAAAAATCTTGGATAAGAAGAATTATATTCGACACTCAAAGGTTATACCTCAAGCGTTAGAATCTGAAATGAAGTCAAGGTATCCTCACCTTTTCAGTATACTAGGTACGTACGTAAATTTTGAGGGCGAAATTTCATAAGGAGGGGAGATTGTGAGACCCCAAATTTTATGAATAAAGATTTAAATTTCTCGAAATATTTTGGTGTAAATTTGATATAATGTTATAGTTGTGGGTAATATTTATAAATTTTGCAAAGTATGCAAGTTGTTATATAATATTCTTTTTGTCGAGAAATATCCGTACAACAAAATAAGTATTGGTGGACCCCACAACAGAAGTATTGTCGTAGTTAGAAAACGACAGAATTATCATTTTATAAAAATAATGGCGAAAGTGTTACCGTTAAAACTGTTGAACTACCCGGTAGTAAAAAATGCGATGTCTGGCGTGGTTGCATAGTAGCACACCAGTATTGATTATTGATGCTTACGTGAAAGTCACTCGATTATACTCAATTATTGCTACAATTAATTCTTTGCATCATATATCTCGTATTATTGATTCAATTATTGTCACAGTATTATCTGTATAATATGTTATATTATTAAATCAATAATTGAGACGGCAAAGTTTTTTATATTATTATTTACAATATTGACAATGTCTAGAAGTTCTGTCAATGAGAGGTTTGGTCACCTAATTGCGCGCCAATAAGGAGAAATCCTTATCGGAAAGCCCCCTCTTTCTTGGAAACTGTAAGACCCCAACTTTTATGAATAAAGATGAATTTTTTTATAATTATCATTTTTGAATATTATGGAATGAATTTGATATAATGTTATAGTTGTGGGTAATAGTTATAAATTTTGCAAAGTACGCAAGTTGTTATATAATATTCGATTGGTCGGGGAATATTCGTTTTAACAGGGAATATTAGTACGATGACACAATCATTGGTGGACTCCACAATGGAATTGTTGTCAGACTGAGAAAACGACAAAAATATTTTATGAAAATAAAAGCGGAAGTTTTGCCGTTAACTATTGAAACACCCGGTGTTAAAAGTACAAGAATACGTGTGGTTGCATAGTAGCACACGGTATTGATTATTGATGCTTACGTGAGAAGTCACTCAGTTTTGTTCAATTATTGCTTCAGTAATTGTTTCATAGTATCTCACGTTATTTGATTCAATTATTGTCGATATTTTATATATTATTAAATCAATAATTGAGACGAAAAAGTTATTAATATTATTATTTGCAATATTAACGATGTCTAGAAGTTACATCGAGGAGAGATTTGGTCACTTAATTGCGGCTACTTATAGGGAGAAATCCTTATTGGAAAGCCCTCTTTCACAGGAATGACACAGTCGATTAATATTGTGAATTATAATAATGATGATAAATGTTGTTAAAAATATTGAGGGAATTTTTATGAGGTATTTGTTGTAAATTTTGATTATTATTTGGACCCCTACTTTCCCATTTTTCAAAATTATCGAGAGAAGTTATCTCGATTTTTTATATATATATATATATATATATATATATATATATATATATATTAACGAGAAAGTGGGGGGGGAATGGATTAACAGGGGTGGAGTATAATGATTAATATTACACATATATATATATATAATGTCACATGTGGGAAATTAAAGTGGAAACAAAGTCTTGGGTGGATGTTGAATTTTGGTGTATTGAGTAGATGTTAATTTTGGAGTATGTGGTGGAAAAATGCCGTGTAAGGCATGTAATGAATATATATATATATATATATATATATAATATATATTTTGTTTTAGTTTTTGTTTTATACGAAGAGTAGTCATCCGTGAATTGAATAGAATCAAACCGTGAATTATCAGACGATTTGTTAAGCGCCCGTGAGAAGAAAAAATAATAATACTGTGCGTCCGTGATTTTCTAAACTCAAATAGTATCCTTTCCATTTTCCTATAAATAGGATGCTTAGTTAGAATTGAAATCATAACAGAAATTCAGAGAAACTCTCTTCTATAACCTTGAGCTTATTTCTTTAGAATTTTAAGAAGCTTTGAGAGTAGTGCAAGTTTTCTTCAAGAATATCCTCGCCCTACCAGTCAGAATACTCTTCTTTTACGGTAAGGGGTATTATTTCTTTCATATTCATGAAGAGAACTTCATTGTTCCATTCTTTATTATTACTGTTGGAATAACTTTTGTGATACGCTGATCTACCCTATACTTGGTGAAATTCTTCTGTTATTCCATTCTTTATTATTATGTTGGAATAACCTGTCTATGCGAAGTACCGCATACATGGTGAAATTCTTCTGTTATTCCATTCTTTCTTATTCTGTTGGAACATCCTGTTTTTACGTTTACACATGACCTGGTTCCGTTATTTATAATTCTGTTGGAACATCCCGTCGGTGCGAATTTCGCCTGACCTGGTTTCGTTATTTATTATTCTGTTGGAATATCCTATTTGTGCATTTACGCATGACCTGGTTCCGTTATTTATTAATCTATTAGAATAACCTGTCTGTGCGGTCTATCGCATGCCTGGTGATTTCTTTTGTTATTCCATTCTTTATTATACTCAGTTGGTTAAAGTTTTGACTTCTATACTCCATGAAATTAGTGGAATAACCTTTATATTTGCGCTTCATCCAGTATCTTTTCATGGAAATATTCTTCTGAGCATTCTTCAATTTTACTCTACAAATAAGTATCATGTTGACAATTTGGACGTTATTAGTTCTTGGATAAATTAATTCTTGAACTTGTTTTATTGAATTCTTATATCATTGTCATCATCCTCATGTTTATATTATATTGAAAGTCATCTGTGGCCTGTAGTGCATAGATGGACTTGGTATGATTATGACCAGGGATTAATCGGTATAATCATGACCATAATGTTACAAATGATGTGGTAAAAGTCCTCATTGACCCGTAGTGCATTGATGGGCGAGTTGTTGGCATGATCATGACCATTGATGAATACACGAATATCCTTGGCCCGTAGTGCATGGATAATTTGTGGTTGTGATACTAATGAATATCCTTGGCCGTAGTGCAGGGATGATGTGGATTATTTATTAAGCTGAGTCCCAGCGATAAAAGTGATGAAAAACCTTTTAAATCATAAAAGATAGTAGATTTTATTCTCTACTTGACTCTTTTAATGAATTGCTTGTTCCACTGCAGTTAAACTTGATGTTTGTTATATTGTATCAGTTTAACACTGTTGAAGGCTAACGATAATTTATTACAGATTATCTTAGTCATAATATTTCTTCTTGGGCTAGTTGAGCTCACCCTTTTACTTTCATTGTTCTCTTCAAGAAATGAGAACGTAGCAGGGACTAGTCGGGGAGCGGAGTGACGGTCCAGATAATAGCATTAGTTGTCCTCACTATTCTATTAAATAGTGTGATAATAAATGTAATGAGGACTCAATTGAGTGTGGATATTGTCTAGATGACAATATTTGTATTAAAACTCACAGCTTATGTTTTGTCGTATTTTACACGACAGTTGTATAATTAAGTTGTATTTGAATTTTGTACCATGTATTTTGGCGACTCAAGATGGGTGATGTATACCTATTTTGGGGGCGTCATAGTTGGTATCAAAGCTTAGGGATATGATCCCTGGTTGAGATGTGAGACAAGAACTAGGAGGGGAGAGACGGGGAATTCCTTCGCTAGTATGACCTACCTAAGTTTTTTTGGCATTTAATTGGTCAGCCAGAGTATAGGGATAATATATTGCATGTTAATTAACCTTTGTTTTGTGGCAGTATTTGAAAATGGCATCCGAGAATGTTTAGATTAACAATGGAGCACAGGAGACTGTTGAGTCTCTACAGATCAATAATCAGGATAATCTGCATCAAGAAGGCGACAATCCTCAGGCAAACAACAACACTGACCGGATGATGAATGATGGAATGTTCAGAGGCTTTATGCAATTCATGTAACATCAGGCAAGAGTGGCTCCTGTACAAAATGCAGGTGGAAACACTGTGGCAACTCTCGGATGGTCACTTGCTAAGCGATTCAAGGAACTGGGACCACCAGTTTTTTGGAGAGCCAAAACCACTTAAGGCGAGACGTGGATAAAGCGAATCCGAAAGATATTTGATGTCTTGGGATGCTCAGAGGAGCAAAAGGTTCCTTTTGCCACCTTCATATTGCGTCTGCAAAGCGGAGTTCTTGGTGGGAATCAGTAAAAGCGTACTCAACTGCCATGGCAAGATGACTTGGGAGAAGTTCGAAGAATTGTTCAACGACAAGTACTTTCCCGAAAGTATTCGTCACATGAAAGAGGTAGAGTTCATCAAGCTGGAGAAAAACAACATGACCATGTCGCAGTACGAAGCCAAGTTTGCCGAGTTATCCCAGTTTGTGTCCCATTTGGTTGATAATGAGGAAAGAATGACGTAAATGTTTCTAAGAGGTTTGAAACCCGAGATACGTCAATATCTTATCTCTCATAAACTGTGTTTGTATTTAGATGTTGTTAATAGGGTTCAATTATTGGAGCGCGATAATGAGTCAACTCAACCAAAAAAGAGCAGCCGGCAAAATGATAATACTAGTGATAGCAGTCATCGAAGTGGTGATAATAAGCGTGGAGGGAATCAACATGCTTAGAAATGGTAACCACTTGGTGGTAATCATGGCCAAAAAATAAGAATGGACATTTCAAGAAGAGGAGATTCAACAATGATGGAAAGGCGTCGATTACCAAAGACCCGTTGTTAAGAAAGGAGAACGACCACCTCATCATATGTTTCAAATGCGGAGGGAGGGACACATCACCAAACCGCATTTATGTCGTCCAAAGCATGTTATAATTATGGAAGAGAAGGTCACTTGCTTGCGATTTTGTCGTTCACCAAGACAAGTTCAACTAGGATGGAGGCACCAAAGGCGTCCCGGAAAAAGTCAAAGCCGATAGTCAAGGGAGGCGTTTGTCGTGACCTCCCGTAAAGCAAGGAACCCGATCGAGGTCATCACGGGTAAGCTTATCATAAACTCTAGCGAAGTTTATACCTTATTTGATACCGGTTCTACCCATTCTTTTATTTCTCCTACTTTCTTTTATTTTATACGAGTGTTGTATAATTAAGTTGTATTTGAATTTTGTACCATGTATTTGGCGACTCAAGATGGGTGATGTATGCCTATTTTGGGGGCGCCACAGGAACGACCTGGTTGTTAAATATTGTGAATTATAATATTAATGATGAATAAGTTCATTTTGATTAAAGATGAAATTGATAGTTCCATTGTGTTGAAATTATTAGTGTTAGTGAAAATCGACATTTATTTCGATAATAATTGATGTTTGGAGGTTATATTGATTAATCGGGTAATTAACCGGATAAATAAATAATTAATTGCTATTGATTCACATGATTATAACTATTTGTTCACGTGTGTGTACTATTGATTCACATTCATTTACTATTAGGGTAGTTGGTGCAAGATTGATAATACTTGCATGACTAAGTTAAAAATGGAAGTATAGATGGAGGTACTATACTGTAATTCGTATTTTCACATATCTAGAACTATTGATTCACATGATTTACTATTAGGGGAGGTGGTGCAAGTTTGATAATACTTGTAGGACTAAATTAAAAATGAAGGAAAAGAGGAAGGTATTATACTGTAATATTTTGAGCCCTAAAACGTGCAATTATCGAAACTATATTTTTCTATAAATAGAAGCTCATTCCTTCATTATTTTTCACCAATTCACTAAAGCTACCACACTATTCTAGTATCCAGTCTTCTTTTGAGGTAAGGGGTATTATTCTTTCGTATTCATGAAGAGAGTTATTTTCTTTCAATACTCACAAGGGTTGTTATTCCATTCTTTATTATTATGTTGGAATAACTTTTATCATCTAAAATACGCATACATGGTGAAATTCTTCATTATTCCATTCTTTATTATTACATTGGAATAACATGTATGCGTGCGATCTATCGCGTGCACTGGTGAATTTTGTTGTTATTCCATTCTTTATTATTACATTTGAATATCCTCGCATGCATGCGGATTACGCATGACTGGTTCCATTCTTTATTATTCATTGGAATATCCTCATGCTGTGCGGATTACGCATGACCTGGTTCCATTCTTTATTATTTTGTTGGGAATAACATGTCTGTGAGGTCTATCGCATGCCTGGTGAATTCTTCTGTTATTCCATTCTTTATTATTCTGTTGGAATAACCTGTCTATGTGGATTATCGCATGCATGGTGAATGACCTTTCATATTCATTCTTCTTTAAATTGTGGAAATGATCTGTCTACGTGGATTAGCGCATGGCGGGTGAAAATCCATTTGCAGTTTCGTATATTCTATTATACTCGTATGAGATATCATTTCTTTTATACTCATCATGAAATATCATTTTCTTTGGTATTTTTTTTACGAGTTACTATTCACGGGTTACTATTCACTCTGGTATTATTCACTCGGGTATTCGAGACACTTTTCATGCCGGAGTACTATTCATGAGTTATTATTCACCCAATTACTATTCACCCGAATATTATTCACTCGGGTATTTGGGGTACTTTTTATGCCGGGGTACTATTCACGAGGTACTATTCTCGAAGTACTATTCATAGGGTACTATTCACTCAAAAAATATATTTTTTTTCTGTTCAAATTATTTTTGGTACATGAATATTATTCTTGAATTTTACTCCACAAAGCAGTATCATGTTGACAATTTGGACGTTATTGATTTCTGGATAAATTAAATTATAAATATTTAAAATTTATCCTTGAACTTGTTTTATTGAATTATTATGTCATTGTCATCATCCTCATGCTTATATTGTGATAAAAGTCATCTTTGGCTTACGTGCATAGATGAACTTGGTATGATTATCACTAGGGATTATTCGGTATAATCATGACCGTAATGTGACGAATGATGTGGTGAAAGTCCTCAGTGGCCTGTAGTGCATTGGTGGACAATTTTTGGTATAATTATGACCAGGGATTATTCGGTATAGTCATGACCATTGATGATTTAATGAATATCCTTGGCCCGTAGTGCAGAGAAGAATCGATGATATGGTTTATTTATTAAAATTTGAGTCTCGTGATAAAGTTGATGAAAACTTTTTAAATCATAGAAGATAGTAGATTTTATGCTCTACTTGACTCTTCTAATGGATTGCTTATTTCGCTTCTGATTGTTGCGATTAAACTTGTTGTCTATTGTATTCTATCGGTTGTTATCTTTGTTGAAGGCTAAGGATAATTTATTCTGCATTATCTTAGTCATAATATTTCTTACTAGGCTAGTTGAGCTCACCCTTTCTTTCATTGTTCTCTTCAGGAAATGAGAATATAGCTGGGACGAGTCGGGGAATGGAGTGATGGTCCAGGATAAATGGCTTTAGTAGTCCTCACTATTCTACGGAATAATATGATAATAATTTTAATGAGGACACCATTGAGAGTGGATATTGTCTAGAAGGCAATATTCTTGTTTAAACTCTCAGCTATGTTTTGTCGTATATTACCTGACAGTTGTATAATTACGTTTGTATTTGATTTATATACCATGTATTTGGCAACTTAAGATGGGTGATGTATGCCTGTTTTGGGGGGCGTCACAATTATAGTGGTACCAAGTTGTTTAATTGTGGGGTGTTATTGACGAGAGGCTACTAGTTAAGGAAAGAAGTGGTTAGCAAAAAGGTCATTTTTGCGTAAGTTGGTCAATTTACCAATAGAGTACTGACACACAGATGAGGCTCTATGTGTGTCAACATTCTATTGGCCAATTGACTAACTTACTAAAAAATAAACTTCATGCTAATCGGATCCATAAAAGAAATAAAGAGGAAGGAATAAACTAAACTATGGGTGATGGTAATCAACTAAACTAAAAGGATCATCTATATAGTTAATTCCATCAAACTTCAAAAGTAATATTTGTGATACGTACGGTGTGGTTTTGTGTGTAGGGGAGTACTACTAAGGGTAAGGGAGAGCAAAATTTCTTATAATTTCATGGGTTTTGTGTGTAGGGGAGTACTATAAGGGAGAGTATGATTTCGACAAAAAGTATCTTTATTTCACTATGGTCGTCGACTTATAAGTATTTGGTTATTGAACTTAAAAAATAAGTAATTGACCCACTGTCTTTTTAAAAAGTAAAATTCAAGCCATACCATCCAATTTTGTTAACAGACGTTAAGAAATTAGGCCAAATTTCTTACGTGACTTTTTAAAAAAAAATAAAACACGTATTTGCTGACGTGGAATTATATTCACTTTTTTACTTTTTTTTTTTCTCTTTTTATGCTTAAATCATATTCATTTGGAGCTTGTGATTGACAACCAGTCAGGTAAGTTAATATATCCCTCTTCTTCTTCGATCTTCTCTTCCATTCTTTCCTTCTGCGATCTGCGATGCCGAGTCGAGCCCTTTTTATTTCCGCCTAGCCCTAATTTTCAATCCGAGTTTTAGATCCTAATGTCATATTCACATATTTTTATCCCAGGTAATGTTTTTGTTGTTTGAAGTCATGTCAGGTTGAATATATCAATCTGGAGATAGACATCGACTTTTAGACAAAAAATAGGGCTGGGAAGCGCTTTCGTATCTCTGAGGAAGAGGAGGAGGAGGTCTCTAAGCAATACCCCATACCCTTGAAGCTTACCCCTGGTATAGAGACCGAAGATAGTTTGATGGAGGTGTTTCAGGTGATAATAAATAGGGAAGGCCACATATCTGGTAAAATCTGTTAGTTCCCAGTAGGCACATAATAGATCTAGAGGGGGGGGGGGGGGTTGAATAGATCCTTTTTTCTTTTTGAATACTTTTCTCTTTTATTGTTAGTTTCTTAATGAATCAGCTTATGAAAAACATACGAATCTTTTTAATCACAGCGGAATAAGTAAAAGATCCCCTTCATTGATATATTCATAATTATACAGACATTGTTCTTAGAATTAGTTAAGTTGTAAGCAGTTAATACATACATAGTAGTTATAGCAGTTAAATACATAAAGTAAATGACATAAAGTAAAAGACACAAGGGATTTTAAGTGGTTCAGAGACTCAAGCTCCTAATCCACTCTTCTGCTTTCAACTACCAGGATTTCCACTAAGGAAGGGTAGCACCCTGAATCACTAAGATTCCTTCAAGGCCAACAGTCTTGGAACTTCAGTTCACTAAGAACTCTTTAAGGCCAGCAGCCTTGGAACTCCTCTAGTTCCCTAGGAACTCTTCAAGCCCAACAGGCTTGGAACTTCGTTTAGTCCCTCTGGACAAGAACCCCTCAGGCCCTGGCTTCTTGTTGTTATAGTTATTGTTGTTGTTGTTGGTGGTGCTGAGCTGCTAAGTTGTCTTTAAGCTCGAACATCTGATGTAATTAGCATCTTGGCGTAGTCCTCTTGGCATTCTGCTTAGAGTCTGGACTACATCTTCTTTGTTGCAGCTGATCTTTACTCTTTTCTGCTTATCTTCATCTGATGTCAGCTGTGCACCATCACCATTTGGATTTGCTAAGTCTCTGAGCTTTTGGTAGACTTTGTCTGACACTTAGCAATCCCTGAACCCTTCTTGAATGCTTTGCAGACATGATTCTGCATCAGTTCTTTTTCAGCCTTTGGTGCATGGTGATCTGTAGAGTGGCTCTCTTGATCTTCTTTGAACTCTGCCACTTTTCTGAATGCTATCTTCTTGTCCTTCTCAGCTCTTAGCTTAGCTGCCATCTTCAATGGCATTCTCATCTTTGTTGAGTGAAGCTCTAGTCTGTTTAAGTCCTTCTTCAAAGTTGCTTCACTTCCACCTATGTAGTCTCATTGTCACTGAGACTTGTTCTGTTAATATCTGGTGGAACTCGTAGAGTCAACACTAGCATTTTACTAACTCAACGATTCTACAACTTAGCAGTCATCGGTAACCCTTGATCTTTGAAGCTCTGTTGATTTATACTCCTTCCCAATCTTCCCGTTGGAAAATAGTCGTTGAAAGCTTTTTGAATTGCTTCACAGATCGCGAGTTATTTGGTGTAGACTGCAGATGTGACATGACATCCCCTTTTCTGACTTTCTTACACTGTAATCTATTGTTTAACCTACCCCGTCAGAGATGTCACTTTGATGCCTCGGGCAGGTAGTTTTCTTTATTTCTCCTTTCTGACTTCTCGATTAGAACGTCAGGATCTATCCTTTTGCATCGATGCTCTCAACTAGCAATGTTCGAATATCAATCTTCAGATTAAACCGTTGCCAATGCTTCAATCTTCAGATGACTGAACTCTACGATTCTGATGCAGATGTTCTTGTACCTGATCGTAGTATCTTGTTGAATGTTGCTCATTGACAGGTTGAGACAACATTACGATCTTGAAGAGTATTCATTTGATCTTTAATGTAGAATACCTCTTCCTTTTCTTGTGCAGTGCTTCAACACTTTTGTTTGCTTTGACTGATATTAGATATTGATAGCTTGTTCCTTGTTCTGGCCTCTTCTGAACAGTAAGACACCTCAGATTTGTGGCATGCCCAGCTCGCTTTCTCCTTGTGATCTCCCGTTCACTTATCATCAATGGACTAACCCATGTTTAATCACTTTAGCCTTGTTCTTCAAAAGCTGGCCAGTATCTCTGTTAAACTATATCAGTTCCTTCTTTGCTTGGAAAACACTACGATCCTGGTTGACCCCAAGATTGTTGTCTTCTGTTCTTTTGACAGCTATTGCACTTGCTGACTTTTCCTTAGTCAGTCATTTTTACTGAAGTCTTCTTTTGATCTCCTTGTAGAAGACTTCATTTAGAATGTCTTTCCAACTCAATCTGAATGCTGATTGGATTGGTGCTTAGATCTTCTATCAGCTTGCAAACCATTCGTTGAGTGCACTTTGGTTCCCTTAAGGTGGAATATTTCTTTGCAGCTTAGACCAGAGGTTTCGTACTTTGGATATTCTAGGAGTGCTCATTTGTTGAGAATTGTGTTTGCTCTACGATTCTGCCTTGGCGTTGTGAGCACATCTGTTGAATTCTCAGTTCTACACTTTACGATTCAGCTTCAACTGTGCAGACACTACGACTCTGAGATCAGATCTTGACACTCTATGATTTCTGTCGTTGTGCTTGTTGTCTTCATTTGATCTTGTTCGACTATGACCTTTGCCTCTGATACGATCAGTAGACTCTATGACTCTGAGTGTAGTCTACGATTCTTGACTTGGCTTCTGCAGATGCTCGGTCGGCTCATAGGCAGGCTGTCTCTATGATTTTGAACATGACTTCCTCAACAGACTACGGCTCTGAGGAAGTTCTCCTCGACACAATCTGATCCTTCCTCGTCTCTCCTGGAAGTCTACGATTTCTGGTGCAGTGCTCGACAATCAGACAAGCCTATCTATTACATCATAAGATCAACCTAACAAGTTTGATCTTTTTATATTTATAGTCATTATACATCATTTCTTTTTAAGGACTTTACAAAGCTGTTTTGCTTATGTAGGATCAATCTAACATATTTGATCAATTCATTCTAAGTCCTTGTACATATGTTCTTATTCTCTATCAAAGGACTTTACAGCTTTTCTTAATACAAGCATACTTGCATATTCATTCATATATATATATATATATATCATAATCAAATCATATATAAACAGGAATATCATTCACATGCTTATTCCTAACAATCTCCCCCTATTTGATTATGACAAAAATAATAAGTGCATATGATATGAGTGAATCTTATATACAGTGAGTAACTGTATTTCTAAATATAGATAATCATGAATGTCATTTTATAATGATACGGAATGTTATAAGCTATGATACTTTTACATCCTGGATCCATAACATACCTAATGGTTAGAGATGTACCTCTTTGGCTCCATATGTGTTTCTAGAATATCTTGCAAATTAGTTACTCATCTGCTTGACCTTCTTGCTCCTGCTCCCCCTGGGATATTGACTTCATTTCTTTTTTCGTTTTCTGGCTCCCCCTCAACCTTTGAAGTCGTAGGATCATCATCCTTTGGCTCCCCCTTAGATGATGATTCTTCTTCTGCTTCTGCTTCTGCTGTTGCGGTCTTCTTTTTCTTCTTCTTTTATGACTTCATTCTTTTTGCCCTACTCCTCCTTGAGTGCCTTTTTCCATGCCTCTTTTTCTCCCCCTTTTTTTCATCAATCATTTGAGAGCTGTTCCATGTTGGACATAAGCTGCTCCATTAGATAAGAGGAGTTACCAACTTCAATCTTGAGTTCTTGTTGGCTTAGCTCAAGTTGCATGGAGAAAAACTGATTCAGGTTGTCAATCTTGTCAAAGAGGACTTGAATTTGCTCTTCATTGGCCTTCTATGCTCGTAGAACTTCTGCCTTCTGATCATGTATGGCCTTCAGATAAATTTGATCTCTCTCTTTGATTCTGAGAGATACATTAGCTATAGTGACTTGAAGTCTGTCTTCAGTTGAATTGTCTCCTGCTGCTTTCAACATCTTTGATTCTTCATTGATTTGAGATATCTTCTTAACCAGCTCTTTAGAAATCTTCAATAGCTCCTTATCCATGGGAATTTGGTCATATGGTCGGGCATCCTCTTGTTGAACACCAGATTGGACTCAGCGATTTTCATCTTTGGACAGATTTTTGAAAGCGTTGAGAATCTGAACAATCGTTGAGTACCAGTCACCATTGGAGGATGAAGGAGTGTCGACTAACAGTGCTTGGGTCGAGAAGGTCTTCTCATTTTGAACTTGATCAACATCATTGGTAGAGTGAACAGACTCTACGATCAGCTCTTTGGACATATTCCTTTTTCCATCAGAGTCCATTATATGATCATAAGGAATATAATGATTGTCAGCATGTCGATAGACCTTGTAGTGGGGTTGGTCTTTGATCATCATGGTTGCGAACTTCTTTACCCTTGGGAAGTTTTGTAACACTAGCTCCAGATTTGGAAACTGAGAGTAGCACCAGCTGAAGTAGCTCTTATCTCTATCAGTATGTGCTTTTAGCCAAGGCATCCATGGAAAGAACCATCTAATCAGAAAATCTTCAGAATTGTATAATATGGTTGTACAATCTAACTCCATATTTTTCCAATTGTGAAGCACTTCATCTGTAGTCATTCTTACAACTCGAAGTTGTTCATTTCCATGACTTATCCATCTTGCTACTGGTTCAGCTGGTGGTTTATCAAAAACTTCCACCACTATTCTTCTGTTAATTCTTGCTGGAGAGAGAATAGGATAGTCTGCTGGCTCCTCTGATTCCTGATTTGCAGAACCAGAGTCCTTTCCTATTTCTTCACCTTCTGAACTTGAATCATGTTGACTTCCTTTATCCAATTCATCAGAGAATTCTTCATGCTAGTTTTCATCATCTTTTCCCTCGGATTCAGATTCATCATCACTCAAATCAATGACATCGATGAGAAATTGTCCTTTTTCTTTAGAAACGATCCTGGCAAGCGATGCATTTGCTCATTCTTCTCC
The DNA here is from genome assembly GCA_020205615.1 of Panax quinquefolius. Lineage (NCBI taxonomy): Eukaryota > Viridiplantae > Streptophyta > Magnoliopsida > Apiales > Araliaceae > Panax > Panax quinquefolius. The sequence goes on from CM035152.1 coordinate 155,363,724, forward strand.
TTGAGGTTCAAATTATAGGAAAGTCAGACTTTTCTTCTTCTTCAGAATTTGAAACTTTTGAATTTTCAGATGAACTTTCTTGATGTTCAGTATTGGCAGGGGCAGATCCTTCTTCTTTGGACTCCACATCTTTGGAACCGTCATGTGGGCTTGTTTGGGCATTTGCAGTAGGAGATACAGTTGTGTCATCTTGAAGCTTTTCTTCATCATTAGAGTGAATGCTCTGAGAGTTAGCCATAGGGCTTGCATATTCCTTTTCATCAGCAGAGCTTACATTTTCTTTCATGAATCTATCTCCACCTTCATCGCTGGATTTTCTCTTTGGAGATTCAGTCTTTAGACCACCAGTTCCCTTCTCTTCTTCTGACTCTACGTCCTCTTCTTCGTCAAATGTACTTTATTAGGAAACTGGAGCTAGCCTGTTTAGCACCTTGACTTTCTTTCTGGATGGCCCTTAAAGTAACCTGTTACTTCTCCTCTTTGTGGTCTCAGTAGTTGAGACATTTTCATCTTTTTCCTTATTTTCTATGGAGAGACTTCTTAGTAAGGACTCAGTTTTCTTCACACCCTTAGATTTCTTCCTTGCTGGTGTGGTTTCCATTGGTACAGATTCACCAGATTCAGAGTTTTCCACCTCTTCTTCGCAGAGTTCTTTCTGCTGCTCCCAGTTGTTGTTAACCTCCTATTTTCCTTTGGGTTTTTCTTCTAGTTCACAAACAGTTGTGGAGACCTTACTTTGTGAACATTCAGAGGCTCTCCTTCATCATCCTTGATCTTGCCTCCCAGTTTCTTCTTTAGCACAATGCTCAATAGTCTTCCATGGAAAACCTTTGCGAGGGGTTTATCCGTAGACTTCTTAGTCTCGGCCTTTTCCACCCATTTGGAGATTTGATCGAACAAGACAGCTCCAAAGTTTATTTGTTTCTTCAGAACTATTGCAGACATAATCTTCAGTTTTTGATCGAGCATAGTGTTATGTGCAGTGTTCTTGTACAGTATACATTTGCCCACTATCTCAGCAAGGAACTCAAATTCCTCTAAAAATTTCTTTTTCTTCATGTCTTTCAGACTAGGGTTTCTTTGGTATCCCATAATTTTCTTCGCGTGTTCAATGTTGATCTCATCAAGGTTCTTCAATCTTTGGTCAAGAAAGCCTAAGCATTGATTGATGTCAGATGATTTCAGCTTTAGAGACTGACCTTTAACCTTGGTAGAAAGGGTTTCGAAATTTATGGATGCATTTGAGTAAAATTCCTTAACCAGTTCAGTATATACTCGAGTGCTTGCCTCCAGACATTCTTAGAATCCAGCTTTCTTAACAAGTTCAAGAATGTCTCTGAACTTCTTTTCGGATTTCACAAAAAACTTGGTTCTTAGCTGAATACCAGTGATTACTTGCCAGTCTGCCATTAGAAGAGTTCAAAGAATGTGGGTATAATCTTATGAGAGATCGATGAATGTGATTTGGGCAATGCTCTTGAGGGTTAACGTATTCTGGTTTAGAAAAGGATTCTAGGGTTTGGAAACTGGGAGGGAGAAAGGTTCAATAATTTTTGATAACTGTTTGCAGATTTTGAATTTGCCTTTATGACAGTTCCTTCTAACTCTGCATGCGCTGTGATGTGTCAACTAGCTATTGGTTGCACGATGCCCAGTAATGAGCTGTAACTCCCCATAACCTTTTCGGTTTTATATTCCTTTTAAGAGAATAATCAATATTGACGTGGACTGACCGTTGACCTTTTTTGTTCGTAGAGTATCCTGGTGAGATAGCTATGAACTCTACGTTTTCTTTTGTTGACTCAACGATCTTCTTCTGAGAGAGATGCTACAGTGGATGGTTTTGACATTGATCCTCATCTCGAAACTGCATAGCTTGATCACTGATGTACCTTAAGACAGTTTGGGCACTTAAGTTCTGAGATGCATTTGCATGATGTCTTTTCAACTATATTTGTGTTTATCTCCACACAATTTGAGTAGTTGAGCACGTGTCCAATTCTTTCAAGCTCCTTGTGAGCTAGGGTATGCTCTGGTAAGACTGCGATTGTCGAGTCTACTTTTATAATCGCTGAGGTTGCTCCACGATCGTTGAGTTCTCTTCAATCTCTACTTTACGATCGTTGACTGACTTGGTCCTTGAGATGAACCTTACTAAGAATTCCTTCAGGGTTAAGGTAGCTCAGGAAGGGCCAACCTCTTAGAGTGAACTAAGGGTCAGGTTTGTCCCTGATGTGCTCTCTAGATGAAAAACTTTTAAAAGTGTTTTGCACTGCTATCTCATTTGACCTTTTCTACTGGGGAGATCTTCTACCACCTTTAGACATTTGCATTGGTTATAGTCGTGGTTTCCTTCTGCTTTTACACTACGATTAGATGTTTGATCATAGGCTCTCCACGATGTTGAGTTGGGTGGTTGACTGGTTATCAGTAGTACGTTTTGAGACGTTCTTACTGACTATGGATCTTCATTTGGTTCGTTAGCCACAAAGTTTTGGCACTCTGTACCTGGTACATTGCTTTATAGTATACCTCTAATGTTTTAAAGCTGTTGTTCTGTTAGCGGATCACAGCTCCCCCATAGTTGATACTGCCTTTTCAGAGAGACATAAGTTTTTCTTGTTCATGTGTAGTAGAAGACAGCTATGCATATCTCATTCTAGCTGAAGTCCTCAAATCTTCTTGTGTCGTAGAAATGAGTATCTTCAGTGTTACTCATTCTATGATCCTTTGACAGCACTACAAACGTAGTCTTCCTTGTCAGCTTGTACTTGGAGTTCTGCTCCCGTAATGAGTTCCTCATGTTTGATGCTCGATGATCCTCTGAGGTGAACTTCCTTGAGGATTCTTTTCTTATAACATGCTTTGCATGATTGAGCATATAAGATCCTTTCCATCTTTGGTTGAGTGGCCTGCTTCTATATAAGGATCAGCAGCTATATGAGCTTCATTTGGATTAGCTCAGCAGATCTTCAGGGACAGACTTTGACATATAGGAATTTTATCAGAATTATTTCTGAAAAGTCTTAAGCCTTTTGCTGGTTGAATCTTTCTTGACTGAAGCCCTCTGCTTCAGCATTCCTTAGTGTGGCCAGATAGACCAGGTACCTATAGGTTAGATACATTTCTATTTTTGGTACCCATAATTAAATGAGTCCTACTAGGTTAGTTTTCTAAAAACCTTGTTCCTCATATAATTGAATAGTCATCACATTTATCACCAGCAATCATATTCATGCATGTAACTAATTGGATAATGCATTTTGAGATGCATGATGGTGAGTGTGTGTAAGATTAACCAATTTAATAAGACACACTTTTTCTTTGATGGTTTCATCATTTACTTGGTTATGTTCTCAGATTTTAAATATTCACAAAGTGAGAATCAATTATAACACTTATTTGTATCTGGTTGATTCATGGAGGTGATTAGTTTCTACGAATCTTCAAGATACTCTTTTAGAACTGATCATACTCTATGTGTTATCAAAAACTTAGAACATAGGTTTGTACATACATATTAACCCATCAGCAAAGATTTCTCCACTTAATATTAATTAAACCTTGGTATGCTTATGACTTATTTCAAACTTCTTTCAAGATTTTATCTTCAACCTAAAACTTGGGTGGGGAGAAATTTTGTTAGCATTTGAGTTTCTAACTTCAGTGTACTTTTTCTCTTCTCTTTTTTAGGTAGAGTATGGCCTCTTGATAGAGAGCAGTTATAGTGCATAAGGTGATGCAATATGATGTACACATTTATACTGATGAGGAACCGTACCTTTAAATTGTCAATTTCTTGACAGTCATTTATCTTGACATACTGAGGTTAGGCATTGATGTGCATACTTTTTCCTTTACTTCAGACATCTTGTTGCTCCGGTTGTCCTTTGATCAATCAATTATAGTCTTGAAGATGTAGGCTCAGAGAATCTTGACATCTTTCTGAATGAGTACTTCTTAGCACATGTGGTCTTTTCATCTTTCAGTCTGGTGGATGCTTGACTATTTGTTGTTGATGCCTCTTGAGCTCCCATATCTGCTATTCAGACTACACGATTGATTGTGGACATGGATTGGTCTTGCTACTATAACATTTAAGAACATGGACCAATCTGAGCGGCTTCAGGTGTATATACACATTTACCTGTACACAATATTTCCAACTTGTGAGCTCATCTGCATTTACAAGTGAATTACAACTAAACTAAGTTTAGAACAATGTTTGTGCCTAGGATCAGACTCAAAGCAATTAGCTTTTGATTATAGTATGAGAACCTGCTCTGATACCAATTGTTAATTCCCAGTAGGCACATAATAGATCTAGAAGGGGGGTTGAATAGATCCTTTTTTCTTTTTAAATACTTTTCTCTTTTATTGTTGGTTTCTTAATGAATCAGCATATGACAAAAATACAAATCTTTTCAAGCACAACAGAATAAGTAAAAGATCCCCTTCATTGATATATTCATAATCATACAGACATTGTTCTTAGAATTATTTAAGTTGTAAGCAGTTAATACATACATAGCAGTTATAGCAGTTAAGTACACAAAGTAATAGACATAAGGGATTTTAAGTGGTTCAGAGACTCAAGCTCTTAATCCACTCTTCTGCTTTTAACTAGCAGAATTTCCACTAAGGAAGGGCAGCACCCTGAATCACTAAGATTCCTTCAAGGCCAACAGTCTTGGAACTTCAGTTCACTAAGAACTCTTTAAGGCCAGCAGTCTTGGAACTCCTCTAGTTCCCTAGGAACTCTTCAAGCCCAGGAGGCTTGGAACTTCGTTTAGTCCCTCCGGACAAGGACCCCTCAAACCCTGGCTTCTTGTTGTTGTTGTAGTTGTTGTTGTTGTTGTTGCTGCTGAGCTGCTAAGATGTCTTTAAGCTTGAACATCTTATGTACTTAGCAGCTTGTCGTAGTCCTCTTGGCATTCTGCTTAGAGTTTGGACTACATCTTCTTTGGTGCAGCTGATCTTTACTCTTTTCTGCTCATCTTCATCTGATGTCAGTTGAGCACCATCACCATCTGGATTTGCTAAGTCTTTGAGCTTTTGGTAGACTTCGTCTGGCACTTAGCAATCCCTGAACCCTTCTTGAATGCTTTGCAAACATGATTCTACATCTGTTCTTTTTCAGCCTTTGGTTCATGGTGATATGTAGAGTGGCTCTCTTGATCTTCTTTGAACTCTGCCACTTTTCTGAATGCTATCTTCTTGTCTTTCTCTGCTCTTAGCTTAGCTGCCATCTTCAGTGGCATTTTCATCTTTGTTGAGTGAAGCTCTAGTCTGTTTAAGTCCTTCTTCAAAGCTGCTTCATTTCCACCTATGTAGTCTCATTGTCACTGAGACTTGTTCTGTTAAGCTCTGGTGGAACTCGTAGAGTCAACACTTGTGAGACCCCGAATTTTATGAAATGAAAGTATTCAATTTTTATAATTATTATTCTATTTAGTAAACGGTTAAATTGATAAAAGTACAAGATGTCTGGCGTGGTTGCATGTGGCACACGGTATTGTGTAATATCTTTGATTATTGATGCTTACGTGAGAAGTCACTCAGTTTTATTCAATTATTGTCAATATTTTATATATTATTAAATTAATAATTGAGACGACAAAGTTATTCATATTATTAAATTGCAATATTTACAATGTCTAGAAGTTACGCTTAATGAGAGGTTTGGTCACCTAATTGCGGCTACCAATAGGGAGAAATCCTTATTGAAAGCCCCTCTTTCACGGGAGCGACACGGTTGTTAAATATTATGAATTATGATATTAATGATGGATAAGTTCGTGTTGATTAAAGATGAATTTGATAGTTCCATTATGTTGAAATTATTTGTGTTAGTGGAAATCGATATTTATTTTGATAATAATTGATGTCTGAAGGTTATATTGTTCAATCGGGTATTTGGGGCACTTTTCGTGTCGGAGTACTATTCACGAGTTACTATTCATGAGTTACTATTTATAAGTTACTATTCACGAGTTACTATTCATGAGTTACTATTCACGAGTTACTATTCACGAGTACTATTCACGGGGTACTATTCACCCGAACAATATATTTATTTTCAAATCAAATCATTTTTGGGTACAATATTATTCCATGAGGAGATGTGCTAATTTTTTCGAATCGTTTGGTTGAAATTATAATAGTAAATCAATATGGATCGTTGATTTAAAGTTTTAATAAGAATCCCTTTCTATGTTCCAAGGGTTAATTGCCTTCTTCGCAAATAGTAGTTGTCTCTTCAATATTACCAATAGTTACTTTTGCTCTTGATTGTTCCAAGGGTTAATTGCCCCTTCGCAAATAGTAGTTGTCTCTTCAATATTACCAAGAGTCATTTTGACCCTTCGTTAAATAGAAGCTCATTCCTTCATTATTTCTTACGAATTCACTGAAACTCTAGAGAGAGAAATTATAGAGAGAAGCTATAGAGAGAAAATCTATAGAGAGAAAGAAGAAGAGTATTCTGCTACTTCACTACTTCTATATCCAGTTTCTTTATAAGGTAAGGGATATTATTTATTGTACTCGTAAGGGGTGTTATTCTTTCTTATTCATAAAGAGAACTTCTGTTATTCCATTCTTTATTATTCTGTTGGAATAACCTGTATACGTGGATTACCGTATACCTGGTGATTTCTGTTGTTATTCCATTCTTTAATATTCTGTCGGAATATCACGTACGTATGCTTTCTGTGGGACTGGTTCCATTCTTTATTATTACATTGGAATAACTTTTGCATGTGGATTACCACATGCATGGTGAATGATCCTTTGTATTCATTCCTTATTAAATTGTGGAAATGATCTGGTTATGTTGATTATAATGAGGGTCATAATAAAAGCATTGGACTGATGAAAATCATGGGTATATGAAGTATTAGTAAGTGTTATGATAATTTATGTTGGTTATTATGTGAAAGCATGAAAGTTTCTTAGAAATCACAAAGGGTTGAAAATCAGATTTTGGTGAAAACAGAACATGAAATTCAATTGACCATATCTCCTATTATATTTTGAATTTTTGAGTGAGGTCAAGTTCTAGAGTTAGGTCTATGAGTTATGTAACTTATCCAAGTGGAATCACTGGAAAAGGTGTTGTAGATTTTCGTGTGGACAGATTTTAGCAAAGGAGTCCAAAGCTGTAATTTACGAAAAAACTACTGTCCATAAATTTAAAAGGGTTGTTTCGACCACTTAATTTGTGAGAAAAATTCTGGCCTTTTGGGACATGAAAGTATATGGTATAAAGTACCTCCTGTCCAAAAATGAGCTCATTCCGACTTAAAATGAGCAAGTTATGACCATTTCAATATTTAGGTTTTTCCGACGAAAAATGCTATAACCGGAGTTCTATAACTCCGATGACCATGAAATTTAAACTGGAAGTTCACGTTAACATGTGTAAGATCCTGCCAAGATTTGGGAATTTCTGTAGTTAAACTTGAGGTAACTAATTTCTTAAGGAATTAATTAGAAATTGATTTTTGAAAAATAGTAATTGAATTTTAAAAATTCCGAGAAAAATATATGTTCATTATGGGACTATATTCTGCTAAATCCCAGAAAAGAAATATTTTTGGAACTGATTTGCTATTTTTCATGAAAATGGTTTAGTTACGAACATATGAGTTAAATATGTTATGTGAAGTAACAAAATTGAAAAATAGGATTTTATGGCTTGGGAATCCTATATAGGGTATATGCATATTTTTGATGAGGGATTTGATCATTGGTGATTATATCTTATGAGTATGGCATTTTTGAATGATTAAATGCATTATGTGGTAAACTGTAAACAATTGAAATAAATTATTTATAAGTTTAAGAAGTGATTAAAATATTATTATAATATTAATGATATTAGATTATGAGATTATTAAGTGATTGATAACATTGGGATATTTTTGAACCCTGGATAAATTATATTATAAATGTTTAATATTTATCCTTTATCTCATTTGATTGATTCTTTATATCATTGTCATGATCCTCATGCTTATATTGTGTTGAAAGTCATCTGTGGCTTACGTGCATAGATGGACTTGGTATGATTATGACCAGGGATTATTCGGTATAATCATGACCGTAATGTTACAAATGATGTGGTAAAAGTCATCTTTGGCCCGTAGTGCATAGATGGACTTGGTATGATTATGACCGAGGATTGTTTCTAATAAATCATGATCAGTAATTGAAAACACGAATATCCTCGGCTTGTAGTGCATGGATAATTCGTGGTCGTGATACTATTAAGTCGTTGAGTCTCAAAGATTATTGGTTTTATAGCTTGTATATCTTTGGCTGTAGTGCAAAGATGAACTGTTATTGATTCTTGGTTATCTGTTTGTATATCTTTTGTAGTAGTCAAAATGAATTTATTAGTATGATTATGGCGAAATTGTGATTTGGTATAACCATGATTTTTGATGTTTCGGTGAAGATAGGTGATGAAAATTATCTTACGTCCTAGGTGCGAAAAGGAATTCAAATCACAATTATGATTATGAGTTATTCATATGATTGTGGGATGGAATTATTGATTGATGTTACAGGATAAAACATTATTGGTGGACTTTTAACTTGGAGAAGATAATAGACACGATGGTCTATTGACTCTTTAATGGATTTCTCGTTCATTGCAACTATGGTTGAAAAGTTTTATCATCTACCATATGTTCTAAATCTTTGATTTATTATTGATGAATGCTATTGATAATTTAATTATCTTTAGTCATGATATTCTTTCTTTGAGCTAGTTGTGTTTCACCCTTTTGCTTCACAATTCCTTTCGTGTAATAAGAGTGTAAATTGGTCGAAATGGGGATAATGAGGAAATAGTGAGATGGTCCGAGATCTTTGAAGTTTCTCAATACATTATAAAACGGCATGACATGCAATATATATTTGCATTGAGGACCTAAGATATGCGTGTCGTATTTTATACGTCACTTGATAATTAATTTTGGTGAACAACAATAGTTTGATGAGAACCCAACTTTGGAAGGGTGTTTTGCCACTATCATACAAGATGTCTAATGACATACAATCTCATGTTATCGTAAGACAAGGTTGTGCACATCCACTTACTGAGTATATCTACAAGCACTACCTATATGATCTTGGAGTATATTTGAGATATAATTCTCACTTGGAGATAACTGAGATAATTATATGTCAAGAGAAGACTCATCATTGGAAGGAACATGATAGTAATCTTCTCGTTTTTCTTTGGGGTCAATTGGACCAACCAAGGATAATTCTCTGGGCATATGATATCTATCATAACTTAGATTCATGGTCTCCTATGTATGAAGGTTTCCTTGAGCTTTTCCCAAAGATTTTAATTTCTAAAATGCTTATTGATTGTACTTTTATGTAAAGTACCTTTGTAAGGTGTTGTGGTCGAGGCACCATGAGAGTTACATAGATTTTGTATTGAAACTCACAGCTTATCTGTTGTCGTACTCTGCACGACAGTTCAACAGTTGTATAAATGAAATTTGTATTTGATTTTTATGGAGTAATATCTGGCGACTCAGAATGGGTCGTGTGGACCTATTTTGGGGGCGTCACAACACTAGCATTCTACCAACTCAACGATTCTACAACTTAGCAGTCATCAGCAACCATTGATCTTTGAAGCTCTGTTGATTTATACTCCTTCCCAATCTTCCCGTTGGAAAGTAACCATTGAAAGCTTTTTGAATTTCTTCGCAGATCTCGAGTTATTTGGTATAGACTGCAGATGTGACATGACATCCCCTATTTTGACTTTCTGACACTGCAGTCTACTGTTTCACTTGGCCCGTCAGAGATGTCACTTTGATGCCTCGGGCAGGTAGTTTTCTTTATTTCTCCTTTCTAACTTCTCGATTAGAATGCCAGGATCTGTCCTTTTGCATCGATGCTGTGACGCCCCCAAAATAGGTATACATCACCCATCTTGAGTCGCCAAATACATGGTACAAAATTCAAATACAACTTAATTATACAACAGTCGTGTAAAATACGACAAAACATAAGCTGTGAGTTTTAATACAAATATTGTCATCTAGACAATATCCACACTCAATTGAGTCCTCATTACATTTATTATCACACTATTTAACAGAATAGTGAGGACTACTAATGTTATTATCTGGACTGTCACTCCGTTCCCCGACTAGTCCCTGCTACATTCTCATTTCCTGAAGAGAATAATGGAAGTAAAAGGGTGAGCTCAACTAGCCCAGTAAGAAATATTATGACTAAGATAATACAGAATAAATTATCGTTAGCCTTTAACAGTGTTAAACTGATACAATATAACAAACATCAAGTTTAACTGCAGCGGAACAAACAATCTATTAAAAGAGTCAAGTAGAGTATAAAATCTACTATCTTTTATGATTTAAAAAGTTTTTCATCACTTTTATCGCTGGGACTCAGGTTAATAAATAATCCACATCATCCCTCCACTACGGCCTATGATATTCATTAGTATCACAACCACAAATTATCCATGCACTACGGGCCAAGGATATTCGTGTATTCATCAATGGTCATGATCATGCCAACAACTGTCCATCAATGCACTATGGGTCAATGAGGACTTTTATCACATCATTTGTAACATTACGGTCATGATTATACTGATTAATCCTCAGTCATAATCATACCAAGTCCATCTATGCACCACGAATACAAATGACTTTCAACATAATATAAACATGAGGATGATGACAATGATATAAGAATTCAATAAAACAAGTTCAAGAATTAATTTATCCAAGAACTAATAACGTCCAAATTGTCAACACGATACTTCTTTGTAGAGTAAAATTCAAGAATGCTCGGAAGAATATTTCCATCAAAAGATCTTTGGATGAAGCGCTTGAATATAAAGGATATTCCACTAATTTCATGGAGTATAGAAGTCAAAACTTTAACCAACCGAGTATAATAAAGAATGGAATAACAAAAGAATCACCGGGCGTATGTGATAAACCGTGCAGATAGGTTATTCCAATGAAATAATAAATAACGGAACCAGTCATGCGAACGCATTGCGACAAGATATTCCAATGTAATAATAAATAACGAAACCAGTCGGGAGAAATTACATGCCGAGCGGATGTTCCAATGAATAATAAATAAAAGAACCAGGTCATGCGTAAACGCACAGACAGGATGTTCCAACAGAATAAGAAAGAATGGAATAACAGAAGAATTTTACCATATATGCGGTATTTCGCATAGATAGGTTATTCCAACATAATAATAAAGAATGGAATAACAAAAAAATTTCACCAAGTATAGGGTAGACCGCGTATACAGGTTATTCCAACAAAATAATAAAGAATTGAACAACAGTAGTTCTCTTCATGAATATGAAAGAAATAATACCCCTTACCGTAAAAGAAAAGTATTCCGACTGGTAGGGCGAAGATATTCTTGAAGAAAACTTGCACTACTCTCAAAGCTTCTTAAAATTCTAAAGAAATACGCACAAGGTTATAGAATAGAATTTCTCTGAATTTCTGGTGTGATTTCAATTCTAACTAAGCATCCTATTTATAGGAAAATGGAAAGGATACTATTTGAGTTTAGAAAATCACGGATGCACAGTATTATTATTTTTTCTTCTCACGGGCGCTTAACAAATCGTCTGATAATTCACGGTTTGATTTTATTCAATTCACGGATGACTACTCTTCAAATAAAACAAAAACTAAAACAAAATATAATATATATATATATATATATATATATATATATATATATATTACATGCCTTACACGACATTTTTCCACCACATACTCCAAAATCAACATCTACTCAATACACTAAAATTCAACATCCACCCAAGACGTTGTTTCCACTTTAATTTCCCATATGTAATATTAATCATTATACTCTACCCCCCCTTTCCTATTAGCATATATATATATATATATATATATATATATATATATATATATATAAACTCGAGATAACTTCTCTCGATAATTTTGAAAAATGGGAAAGTGGGGGTCCAAATAATAATTAAAATTTACAACAAATATCTCATAAAATTTCCTCAATATTTTTAACAATATTTATCAAGATTATTATAATTCACAATATTAATCGACTGTGTCGTTCCTGTGAAAGAGGGGCTTTCGAATAAGAATTTCTCCTATTGGTAGCATGATTAGATGACCAAACCTCTCTCCTCGACAGAACTTACAGAACATCGTTAATATTGCAAATAATAATATTAATAACTTTGTGTTCTCAATTATTGATTTAATAATATATAAAATATCGATAATAATTGAATCAAATAACGTGAGATCTTATCAACAATTCTTCAAGCAATAATTAAACAAAAGCCGAGTGACTTCTCACGTAAGCATCAATAATCAATCTGGTGTGCTACTTATGCGATCACGCCGTATTTACATTTCTTTAACACCGGTGTTTCAACAGAGTTAACGGTAAAACTTCCGTCGTTATTTTCATAAAATATTTTTGTCGTTTTCTCGATCCGAAATAATTTCCGTTAATAAGTCCACTTAATGATTGTGACGTCGTCGAATATTTCTGTTAAAATGAATATTCCCCACCAATCGAATATTATATAACAACTTACGTACTTTGCAAAATTTATAACTATTACCCACAACTATAACATTATATCAAATTCATTCCATAATATTCAAAAATGATAATTATAAAAAAATTCATCTTTATTCATAAAAGTTGGGGTCTTACAGATGCTCTCAACTAGCAATGTTCGAATATCAGTCTTCAGATTGAACCGTTGCCAATGCTTCAATCTTCAGATGACCGAACTCTACGATTCTGATGCAAATGTTCTTGTACCTGGTCGTAGTGTCTTGTTGAATGTTGCTCATTGACAGGTTGAGACAACACTACGATCTTGAAGAGTATTCATTTGATCTTCAATGTAGAATACCTCTTCCTTTTCTTATCGATCTTTCAACACTTTTGTTTGCTTTGGTGATCTTAGATCTTTGATATAGCTTGTTCCTTGTTACGCCTCTTACGAACAAAGAAGACACCTCGAGTTTGTGGCATGCCCAGCTCGCTTTCTCCTTGTGATCTCCCGTTCACTTATCATCAATGGACTGACCCATGCTTAATCACTTTAGCCTTGTTCTTCAGAAGCTGGCCAATATCTCTGTTAAACTATATCAGTTCCTTCTTTGCTTGGCAAACACTACGATCCTGGTTGACTCCAAGATCGTTGTCTTCTGTTCATTTGACAGCTACTGCCTTTGCTGACTTTTTCTTAGTCATTTATTTTTACTGAAGTCTTCTTTTGATCTCCTTGTAGAAAACTTCATTTAGAATGACTTTCCAACTCAATCTGAATGCTGATTTGATTGGTGCTTAGATCTTCTATCAGCTTGCAAACCATTCGTTGAGTGCACTCTGGTTCTCTTAAGGTGGAATATATCTTTACAGCTTAGACCAGAGGCTTCATACTTTGGATATTCTGGGAGTGCTCATTTGTTCAGAATCGTGTTTGCTCTACGATTCTGCCTTGGCATTGTGAGCACATCTGTTGAAATCTCAATTCTACACTCTACGATTCAGCTTCGGCTGTACAGACACTACGACTCCGAGAGATCATATCTTGACACTCTACGATTTCTGTCGTTGTGCTTGTTGTCTTCATCTGATCTTGCTCGACTCTACGCCTCGAATCGATCAAGAGACTCTCACGACTGAGAGTGTCTCACGATTCTTGATTCTTGGCTTCGACAGATGCTCGATCGGTCTCCGTGAAGACAAGTCGCCTCTATAATTCTCAACATGACTTCCTCGATGACTATGGCTGCGAGGAAGTTCTCCTCACACACTCCGATCCTTCCTCATCTCTCCGACGGCGGTTCTACGATTTACAGTGCGGTCTTTCGACGATCGAATGATTATCTATTACATCATATGATCAACCTAATGAAACGATCTTTCTATATTTATAGTCATATACATATATTCCTATTCTCTATCGAAATGAACTTTACAATTTTCTTAATACAAGATACTCTATATATTCATTCATATATATATATATATATATATATATATATATATATATATATATATATAATCAAATCATATATAAACAGAAATATCATTCACATACTTATTCTTAACAAAATCTTCTTAAATATTGGAACCCAAATGACAGATATCTACACGATTGAAGAAGAAGAAGAATATGTTTCAAAGTGGGGCGATCTAATGTTGCCTGGCGCCGTTCTACCGTCCCATGATCGTGTCCTCATCACTGCAGATCTAAATCACAAGAATCTCAAGACGAAAAACTACAGGAGACGAAAAACTATCGTGTCCTCATCTTTGCGGATCTGAGAGGCTGGGGGTGGGCATGGATGTGGTGAGTTCCAGAATAATCTAAAAAATTGAGGTTTTTTTAATAAATAATAATTGATATTTGAAGTGTTAATATTTTTAATAGTATGTTTTTTTTATATTTAAGTGTAAATTTAAAAGAAAGGAAAATAGATAAAGAGAAAGAAAAAATTATAAAGAAAATGAATTAAAATATTTATTTTAATTATTTTTTTGCCACATAATTATTGATTTTATTTTTTTGTTTTTTTGTGTTGCCACATAAGAAAATAATAATTTTTTGATTTTATTTTTCAATGTCACGCCTGAAAATATTTGACGTCTGTCCAAGAAAATATTTGACGTCTAAAAATATTGGATGGAATTGCCTGATTTTTACTTTTTAAAAATGCAATTGGGTTAATTCGTATTTTTAAACTTCAAGAATCGAAACGCTTGTTGAGTCGTCGTAGCGATAAGTAAAACTGCTTTTTGCCGTATGATTTCTTATTTCATGCCTTTTTAGCTAGGTGTCAAAAGGGCTTGTGTAGGAGGGATCCGGATCCTCTCCATTTTAATTTAAGATGGAGAGTCTCCATTTAAAGGTTAAGATTTAAAATTATTGAATCTAAGGCCTAGAAGTTGTCATCTCATTTAAAATTCACTAACCTAACTCTAGCTAACTCATTTAAAAGTCATTAACCTAACATTAGCCATTACTTTAATATAATAATAATAATATATTATTATTATTATTATTATTATTATTATTATTATTATTTGATTTTCTATTTTTTTCTTTTTTTTTTGTGCGAAAGTTATGTACCTATTTTGTCTAAATATTTATTGAATACAAAATAATAATAATAATAAAATTATTATTATTTTATTATTATTATTATTATTATTATTATTATTATTATTATTATTATTATTATTATTATTAGCACTTTATTATGTACCTCATTGTTTTTTAATAATTTTATTATTATTATTATTTGTACCTGCTTATTATTTTTGACAATTTTTAATTAAAAATCAATTTTATTTTTGACTAATTTTTTAATTAAAATAAATTTTGAACTGAAATTAGATGAAATTTATGATTTAATTGTTATTATTTTTTTGATATCATTGTTTAACTTATTCTAATATTCAATATGATGGTAAACATCAAAATTACATCTTGCTAACAGTGTATAATATTTACTGATTAATAATGTTATGTTTGTGCAAATATTTTGAATACTAAAATAGAATTAGTACTATAAGTTCATTATTTTTGTCCGTAATAGAACTTAAACAGTTGTTGTACTACTCCCTAGTCCCTACTTATTAGGTTATATTTTATACGTACAAGAGATTAATTGATCATTAATTAAAAAGAAATATAGTAATTGAGTACACTATATGATAATAACCAATCAATATTTGAGTTGATCAATAAATTTAATGTAATTAATATATGAATTAACATGTAATTTATGTCAAATTAATTTGGGTAATTTTCTAATTTATTATAGTATACGATTTAAAAAAGGCCGCCGCCGCCGCCGGTATTCTTTAGTAACTTTTCGGATAATAATAATAAATTTATACCTGCATGAATTTTTCTGATTTAGAGAGGACATTTGCATACATGAAAATTATGAAATGATAAAGTCGCTAATGATATGCGTCTTTTACTATAACAAACTAGTATTTGGTATACACCCACCTCACCACCTTGATTCTCTTTTAAAAACGACATGTAATATGCAATAATAATAATAATAATAATAATAATAATTATTATTATTATTATTATATTATTATTAAAAAAAAATAATAAGGGACATAACAAAGTGTTATTAATAATAATAATAATAATATATTAATGTTATATTAAATTAATGAATATAGTTAGGCTAGTGGTTTTTAAATGAAATTATTAGAATTAGGTTAGTGTCTTTAAAATGAGGTGGGAGTTTCTAAACTTTAGATCTAATAATTTTAAAATTTGAATTTTTAAATGAATACTCTCCATTTCAAATTGAAATAGAGAGGATCTTAATCCACGTAGAAGTACATTGAAATAAGGTACAAAATAGTAGTAATGGGTTTCCTTAATTTTCTTGATTGAATTATGAAAGGTCGATAATGTGCAAATATCTAGTCAGGTTTAGGACCTAGCTAGCTACTCCAAGAGGGTGGTCCAGGATTTATTGGGATGAAAAGTGTCTCTCACAGTCTCACCATTGCTGTTGCTGAAGCCTTTTCCCTCAATGCCATGCAACACTTTAGTAGCTTTTAAACCTTGTTCGATCAAATGGGCTTGATCCTTCACAAAATCCCATCAAGAAGATGATCAGCTTTTTTCTCCTGTTGCCACTAGATGTGGTCTACCATTGAGAAAACATGCATGCATGTACCAAAATATATATAGAGTTATGATATATGTGAATTTATGAATAAACAGTTAACATGGTTCAATTCTTATTGTTAAATGTAAACTTATAGCTGGAAACATCACAAGATTGGACATGACTTGTCTTATATGATCACACAAACTTATGAAGTGTGACCAGTGACCTTTGGCTTTCACTTTTCTTAAGATGCTTGAAAACTAATTATAAAAGGACTTTTGAAATTTAGTGATGTTGCCCTAGTATTGTCGTACCTATACATAATTCAAAAAGAAATCGGTCGATCAGTTAAATCAACCATGTTCGGTCATTTCAAGCACTGATCAGATAGCATGCAACTTGTTGGATAATGAAGATTGTGGTCCATGGATTGAATAATTCTTCAATAAGACGCACCAATTAATTGATCAAGTTTATTTAGGACGGGAACTGATACCAACCTAGTTCGGTCAAACACTTCTAGTAGTAAAAAACCTTATTTCCAGAAAACCTTTTAATATATATTCACAAGATCTCTTGCAAATAAATTGTATTTATGCAAGTAGGTTTCAATTCGAGTAGTATTTGTTGAACTAAAACTACATCCATCTTGCAAAAATGTTACCATCGATCGGTGTGATTGGCATGAACTTTAATACAGCTATAAAGCTCACTGACAAGTGACACACATATTGAAACATCTCAAGAAATAAACAAGATGTTTTTAGAGAACCGTCATTCCGTTTCAAAATTAGATCAATACATCTTTCTTCTTGTTATTTCTAAATTAGAGACACATTTTTATTGTTAGACTATATAGTGACATGAAATTTCTAACCTTTCATTATTCTTATTTTTAGTTGATTAAGCACTATTTTGCCACTACTATTCAATATTTAGCTAATGTTATAACTAGGACAAGTTTAAAAAATTAAAATTATCTTTGTTGGGCCATGATATTTCACATATTGGGTTAAATGGATTGGGCCAAATCATTTGGTTAGTCCGTTGGGTTATTATTATTGGATCCTAAAGTTGTTGGGCCAAGTCATTGTGTTATCCTTGTTGAGTCTTTAAAGTATTGGGCCGGATCAGTGGGCTGACCCATCAGATGACTAATTATCTACAACTTTGACCGATAATGATAAAAAAGATGACAGTTGACTGCTGTTTTCTGCTATGCATTAATGTGGATGAGATTTTAGTCGGCCGGTGGTGGAGAACCGTGATCAATGGAGCAGGTGAACTGCCTGTAGTCGGTTAAGATGACCAGAGGTTGGGGGATGGTGTCAGGGTGATTGGGTGGCATAGGAAACCGGGAATGAGAGTATATGATAGCAAGGATCTCATACAAGAAAGGTAACTGATATTTTATCTCTCTCAATACACTATATATTATTATCCTCCATTGTTAACCTTGTGATCGCCTGTACTGACTCTCACGCCGGAGCTATCCCCCGACGGTCGAAGCCGTCAAACTTTTGGTGTTGTCGTGTTTATTGTGCAGGGTCGGACATGTCTTACGTGATTGGGACGTGTTGAAGGATCTTGGCGTTAACATTGGCGCTAGAAGGAGGGCTTTGTTCTAGTGTTCTTGAATTTTCAATCACAATTTGTTCAGTTGTTCTACATCGGAGGTAATGGCGAGGAGTAGAACTGTTACGCCGGAGGGACAACCGATGGCTGTGAGTTCGTCTTTACAGCGTATTTCTGTCAAGTATCGTTTGGGTCCTTCAAAGAGTGCTCATGACAGCACGACTTCCAAACACAACTTAGTGGGTTCTCGTTCGAGAGCCCATGGTGAAGCCAGAAGGAGGTTGGTCTTTGCTGCTGACAAACAACGTGATCATGGTCGACAGTGGGTAGAAGGCACACCGCCTAGAACTCGGCACTGAAGTGGCCAGGATGACAAGGCTGCCAAGCTGGCGAAGATGGCAGATGAAGCAGATAAAGCTTTGGAGGTTCTTCTGAAGCAGAGAGAAGATATAGCCGAGCAGATGCTTTGGATGGTAGAGTTAAAGGAGGAGGCGTCCAATTATGTTCAGTTTGAAAGACGTAGCAAGCCCAAGGATATACAACAAAGAGAAGGAAAGGAGCCTGCGCACTCTGGTCATGTATCTCGAGGTTGTCCTCAGGATCGAAGGAGATCAAGAAGTAGAACTCCTGAGGTATCAAAGAAAGCACTTCACCCTATCGGTTCTCGGGGTCATGGTGGCAGTAGATGAAGAAGTAAGTCTGGAGAGTACATTCCAGAGACTACAAAGAAGGTACATCGACTTGAGTATTCTCACCGCGAGGACAGAGCACCGCGCCGAAGTAGATCTAAAAGTCATACTCTTGAGAATCCACTTAAAGCAAACGCTTTGTGGATACTCACCATCATAGGAGTCCATCGAGAGCAGGAGGTTCTGATGGAAGAGGTCGATCCACTCATAAGAAGAGAATTTTTCCAAAGAAAGAAGTCTCCTCACAGCCGGAAGGGGTAGAGTTTCTGGTTAAGGAGTTGAAAGAGCTTCGGAAGCAACTAGCTGAAGTTCAGCAGGTGAAGGACACTCCGGGGAGGAAAGCGTCTCCTTTTTCTTCCGATATTCTGAAGGAGAAGGCTGATCCTACCAAAAAGTTGCCCCACGTGGAGAGTTACGATGGATTTGGAGATCCTTACGACCACAGCCAGGCTTTTGACAGACTGATGGATTATTATGACTTTACCGATGTTGCTAAGTGTCATACGTTTGTGACGACGCTGAGGAAGGATGCAAGGCAGTGGATGGGAACTTTGCCTTCAAATTCAGTCTCGTCGTGGTCTGAGCTATGCAACAAATTTCATGCTCATTTTGGGAGCAACAGAAGGAGAGGAAAGCCTACCGTTTTGTTGGCTCAAGTTCGATAGTATTCGAACGAGTCCCTGGGTTAGTATGTGAAGCGCTTCGGAGAAGCAGTTGGCCAGGTAACCGATCTTAATGATCTCCAGGTTATCGGTTTATTTCAGAATGGCTTGGATTTAGTGAAGTCTGAGAAGCTGGTGAAGAAGCTGATATTTCACCATCCGAAGAGTCTGGCCGAAGCTTTTGATAAAGCTGAAGGTTATATCGTGGTGGAAGAAGCTATGAATAGCTTGAAGCGTCCTTCTTCGGACAGGCTGAAGGAAACAGACACCAATAAAGCTGAAGGCGATCAAAGGAAAGAAAGAGGGAATAATGATCAACCAGAAGGCAGCTCAAAGAAGTACAATAACAACTGGCGTCAATGAGGTAATCGTCCGCCTGCTCCCACCCAGAAGGTGAATAAGGTATACACCAAACTGAATACGGATAGGTCTGTAATTTTGGATTAGATCAGGAACCAGTCCTACTTTGAACCGCCTCGTGATAACATTAAGCCTGGACATAGCAATACCCAAAAATTTTGTGGTTATCATCAGACAACAGGTCATGACATAAATGAATATTGTAGTCTGAAGGATTTTGTGGAAAGGAAGGTTTAGAGTGGTGTGTTGGTCCAATATGTGGTCGGAAGGGATCTTCAACAGGAACAACATAATGATGATCGGACTTTTCAAGTGATTCAATCGGTTTAGCCTGTACAACCTATTCCAAATTAGCCACCAAGGCACTTCGTTGATGTAATTATCGGTGGGACGGCAGGAAAGTTGGTATGGAATAAGAGGCGGGGATATCTGAACTCGGTTATGTCTGTGGCGGGTGTTCCCCCGAAGACCAACAGACCGTATCCAGGAATGGTCATATCCTTTACTGATGAAGATTATCCTTCGGAGCCCATCGAACCCCATGAAGGAGCTTTGGTGATAACTGCACAAATGGATTCGGTGGACATAAAGCGGATGATGATTGATAATGGGTCTTCTGTGGATATTCTGTATGCCCATGCTTATCAGAGGATGCATCTTGATGGGCGAAAAGATGGAGGTTGGGTGGAGGCCCCTTGTATGGATTTAGCAATGATCCTATTCAAAGTTAGAGTACTATCGAACTACCAGTTATCTTGAGACCTGACTCCTCTACCAGAGAAATAATGTGTAAATTTTATGTTGTGCATGTAGATTCAGCTTACAACGCCATACTGGGTAGACCTACTTTGATTGCCTTTCAAGCAGTAACCTCTATTCCTCATTTTAAAATCAAATTCCCAACGGCACATGGAGTGGGAGAAGTGGCTGGGGATTTGGACTTGGCCAGAAGATGTTATCGGAATGCTGTGATTGCTTCAAGAGTAGGGATTAGCAAGCAGAAGCAGACCATGACAATAGAGATCGAGCCCTTTACTGAAAGCAGTTCAGAGCCATTGGTCATGCCAGCTGGAGAAACAGAGGAGTTCGAGCTGATTCCTGGCAAGAAGGATAAAACGATGACGATAGGTTCAGGTCTGCCGGAACCTCTCCGGACAAACCTTATAGAACTTCTTCGATGTTATGCGGACATCTTCGCATAGGAGCCTAAAGATATGTCTGGAATGAGCCGAAGGATAGCAGAACACAGGCTGGATGTGGACCCCTCCAAGAAGCCAGTTCGGCAGAAAAGGCAGATTTTTGCACCTGAGCGACAGAGGATCATCGATGAGGAGATTGCAAAGTTGTTGGCTGCAGATTTCATCTTTGAGATAGATTATCCAGAATGGATGGCTAACGTGGTGCTGGTCCAAAAGCAGAATGGAAAGTGGCGAGTTTGTATTGACTACACGGGCCTGAATAAAGCTTGCCTGAAGGTCTTTTATCCTCTTCCTCACATCGATCAGCTCATCGATGCGACTTCAGGGTATGCATTACTAAGCTTTATGGATGCTTTTTCAGGTCATCACCAGATCTCTATGTGCAAAGAAGATATACCAAAGACAACATTCATTACACACCGTTCGGTGTATGCCTACAAGAAGATGACGTTCGGCTTGATAAATGCTGGAGCTACCTATCAGAGAATGATGAACTTTGTCTTCCAAAAGCAGTTGGGGAGGAATATGGAGGTATATATTGATGACATGATAGTAAAGAGCATGATCATTCAGAAGCACTTGGATGATCTAGAGGAGTGCTTTCAGACGGTCCGTCATCATAACTTGAGGCTAAATCCCACCAAGTGCACCTTTGGGCTCGGTGCAGGGAAATTTCTGGGCTATCTGGTCAGTCAGAGGGGCATCGAGGCCAATCCCGAGAAGATCCAGGCCATTCTAAACATGAAGACTCCTCAATCATTTAAATATGTTCAACGTTTAACTGGGAGGATTGCAGCTCTGAGAAGGTCCATGTCTAAATCGGCAGAGAGATGTTTGTCAATCTTTGACACGTTGAAAGGGCCGAAGAATGCAAAGACGTTTCAATGGACCTCGAATTATGAAGACGCCTTTCAGGGAATAAAGACGTATTTGTCTTGGCAGACCTTCTTTGGTGAAGTCGACCTCACCGAGCTACTATACTTATATATCCGCAAATAGTTCATCATGCGGTAGGGCGCGGTCTTTGGTTTGAGAGGTTGGGGGAAAGCAGCATCGGGTTTACTATGTCGACCGTGTTCTTAGGGGATTCAAACCAGTAATTGCGAATATTGAGAAATTTGCCTTTGCTTGATGATAGCTAGTCGAAAGCTTAGGCAATATTTTCAAGGTCGGCTCTTGGTGGTTTACACTGATCAGCCTTTGAAGAAGGTTATGAGCAAGCCTGAAGTTTCGGAGAGACTTGCTGCTTGGAAAATGGAGTTGTCTCATTTTTTCATAAAATATCATCCCCGAACTGCTATAAAGGGTCAAGATTTGGCTAATTTTATGGTGGAGTGCTCGTTTTCCAAAGTTGATGAAGATTTGGCAGAAGCTGAAGTATCTGACCGAGCAGTTACAGTACTTCAACACAATCAGAGTTCGTAGACGCTGTATGCAGATGGGTCTTCTACTTCAGACATCAGTGGAAGAAGGATTATTTTGACAAGTTCGGAGGGATTCAAGGTACAGCAGGCCATCAGATTTGGGTTCAGAGCTACGAACAACGAGGCAGAGTATGAAGCAGTGCTGGTAGGAGTTCGATTGGCGAAGAGTCTAGAAGTTCAGAAGTTGATCATCTATAGTGACTCACAGCTAGTCGTCAAGCAAGTCTTGGGGGAATATGAAGCTTGTGGTTCGAGAATGATCAAGTACCTGGCAGAGTTAAAGGATCGGCTTCAGTATTTCCTCTCCTATGAGTTTCAAGGCGTTGAGCATAACGATAATACTATTGTCAATGCATTGTCGAAGCTGGCTACTACGGATGCTAATAATTTTGATGGGTCAGTTTATTTGGAGATTCTGCAGCAGCTCAGTATCCAGCATGAAGCGGTGATGTGCATTGAACGTTCTAACTGTTGGCTGACCCCGTATCTAGAATATCTAGCAGATGGCGTCCTACCTTTGGATCAGATGTTGGACAAGAAAGTTAAGTAGAAAAGTGCTAATTTTGTTCTTATTGATGGGGATCTTTATCGAAGGGCTTTTTCGTCTCCATTGTTGAAGTGTTTAGTCCATCCGAAGCTGAATATGCTCTTCAAGAGATTCACGAGGGTATTTGTGGTGACCATATGGCTGTTAAGTCGTTAGCCTACAAAGTACTTCGGCAGGGGTTCTACTGGCCTACCATCTTTAAGGAAGCTACCAAGTATGTGAAGAAGTGTCCAAAGTGCCAGTTGAATAGTCCTATCCCACATCAGCCACCAGAAGAGCTATATTTGATTCTATCTCCTATACCCTTTGCTGCCGAAAGCTAAAGGTCAGGTTAGTTTTATTATAGTTGCCATCGATTATATGACCAAATGGGTGGAAGCAAAGCCACTTAGGCTGATAATGGAACATGAGTGTTTGAAGTTTCTGAAAGAATTCGTAGTGTTTTGTTTTGGCATTCCAAAGGTGGTAATATCAGACAACGGATGCCAGTTTGTGGGATCAAAGTTTGAGTCATTTTTGAAGGAGCTGGGGGTTCAGCATAGAAAGACTTCGGTAGCTCATCCACAGTCTAACGGACAAGTCGAAGTAACCAATAGGACGATTCTAAATGGGATTAAGCATAGATTGGATGAGGTTAAGGGAAGGTGGCCCGAAGAGCTTCTCAGCGTGTTATGGGCTTATCGAACTACAGCGAGGACTACCAGTCCCTGTTGAGATCGGATCTACCAGTCTTCGGGTTAGTCAGTTTAAAGAGGTCTACAATGATGAAGGGCTGAAGATTAATATGGACTTGCTAGAAGAAGTCAGGGAAGTGGCTTTGATAAGGCTGACAACTTATCAGAGAAGAGTAGCTAAGCACTATAATAAAGGGGTAAAGCTTTGAAGGTTTGAAGTCGGAGATTTCATCCTCAGAGAAGTTGAAGCGTCTATGCCTCAGAATTTGGGAAAACTAATGCCGAACTGGGAAGGTCCTTATGAAGTTATTGAAATACCGAAGTCAGGGACCTATCGATTAAGGGCATTGGACGGGTCTAAAATCAAGACCAATTGGCTTGCTGGTAGGCTTCAGAAGTATTTTCATTGAAGATAGTGTCAGTATACCGAAGTCTATAAATATTTGAATCCTCATCAATAAAAGATTCTTTTCCCAATTAATCTTCTCTTCATTGGTACAAATTTCATAGTTAAAAGGAGGTTCAGGTGGACTCGCTGACCATTCGATGGTAGCCTATTCGGCAGGCGGACCTTATTAATTTGTTAGAACCCTGAGCGGAAAACAAATTTCATGGTTTAAAAGAAGTTCGGGTGGACTCGCTGACCATTCGATGGTAGCCTATTCGGCAGGTGGTCCTTATGAACTTGTTAGAACCCCGAGTGGTAAACAAATTTCATGGTTGAAAGGAGGTTCGGGTGGACTCGCTGACCATTCGATGGTAGCCTATTCAGCAGGAGGTCCTTATAAAATTGTTATACCCTGCGTGGTAAACAAATTCCCGATAATGCAAGGAGGATCGGCTGGATTAACCTTTTATATGATATGTCTCACACTTCGGTAACGATAAGTATGCATTACTTTATTTTGTTCAAGTGTTGAGTTCAGATTATCTCATTATTATTCTTAACTGTCATATGATCTACTTGTTTATTTAACAGTTTAAGTTAAGTTTAAAAGAAGCTTGTACATTTTTCAAGTTGATTGATGCTGAATTATTGACAAGAAATGAATTACACAGAAGTCATAAGGAACAAAATTGATATTTCATTAATATTAACTAATTACATAAAAAGATATAATATTTTTGCAAAAAATCCTAATAATCCTAAGAAAGGCAGAGGCCATTATCAAGCATCATCTTCTTCGCCTTTCGATGAGTCGAGGAGGGACAGATCTACCTTAGCTTCAACAAGTTTGGCCTTACTTTTGCTTCGGCATTCTTCATACCCTTCGGAAAACATCCAAACTATTTCTTCATTCAGCTCAGCAGACTTTCTGTAGTTCATTTGGATTTCTTTCCGGAGCTCTTCGGTCAGAGGAGGACCTAAGTCTCTAAGGGCATGAAGCTCTCGAACCTCATCATCAACATTCTGGCATTCCTTCAGATGATGAAGCTCTCTAGTCTCAAACTCATTTACTTGGAGAGTTAGGCTTTTGTTGGTTTTTGCCAGGGTTTCATTCTTTTGAACGAGGATTTCGTTCCTTCGAACTAAATCCACATTCATATCAGTAATCGCCCGGTGATCTACCTTCATTTTCTCCATCTGTTCCTTGGTCTGAGCCAGGTCTTTTCGAAGACATTCATTATTGAACTGGGCAATATTGAGATCACCTCTTTCCTTTGCCAACGCAGAGTTCAAAATGGCATTTTCTCTTCGGGCATCATCCTCCTCAGCTTCAGCTTCTATGTATTTGGGACGGAGACGCCTGAAGATATCATTTGCCTATATATGTTCAATATTAGTCTTTCAATTTCAGATAAAATAGTAGAAGGATAAGTACAAATATCAAAATATCACTTACTTTGGCTTGATACTTCATGCCTTCATCGATCGGGTCCAAGATTGAGCTGTTGCCAAATCTATGATCGTCAGTATCATGGACAAGAGAATTATAGAGTTGGAAGGGGAAATGCTCATTTAATTCCAGCCAGAGGGTAGGGGAAGCCACGGTTTCCTGCCTGGTTTCAAAAGAAGATGGCCTTGACGGCGACAGTGGGGGTTGCTCGGGAGGTGGTGGTGGCTGAGTATATGCAGTTTTGGGTGGTGACGGCTGGGCATATACAACTTCAATTATAGGTTTAGATTGGTCACTTGAAAAGTGTTTTCTTTTGCGAGTTAGGGATGGAATAGGATATGCTTGCTCTTCTGTGTCCTCTTCAGAACCGACAATCTCCACAGGTATGACGGAGGGAAGATTGGCTTCGGTAGAAGGCACTCTAAGTTCTTCGGCAGTGAGTGGGGTTATTTTAGTCCTCTTCTTTTTGGTACGGATGACTCGACTCCGTTCATCCAAAGGAAGGTCAAGTAGACTCTCACTAAAAATTGATGGAGGTGTGGGTTTGGCTTTTCGAACCGCTCTTTTCTTTCGACGAATAAGAGCAGGTTCGGTTGTGGAAGGAACTTCGGTTGACTGAGGGTCGGTTGTTGGAATTTCAGCCGTTGGAGGCATTCCGGTAGGAGGTTCAATAGTTGAGGGTTCACCGGGGGATTCTGAATCTTTTTTAGATAAAAGTCTTCAAGATCTTTTGTGTCTGAAGAGGTTGGTTTGATCAAAGACAATGCAAGAAGTAAATGACAACAATTCAGAACTAGTACTATCACGAAATTTCAGAAATTATGTAAAAGAATAGCTCAATGCTTACGTTTGTGGTCGTACAACCACGCCTATTTGGTAAGAAGTCCGTAGCTCCATTCTTTCTTTGGGAAATTTTCCAGAAGCATTATCATTTCATTTATGCGTTCTTCGAAGATATCCCCAACATCTGCAGATAATCTCTCAGCAGTAGTCCAATCTGGGATAGAAGTTATCTCTGGTCCTTTACCAAAGAACCATTTTTCGTGCCATCCCCTGTTACTCGAAGGAGTATTTATCAAAGATCGCCTCTCGAAGTTCTCATCGTGTTTCGAGGATTGTTTACTTAGGGATTTAAACCCCTTTTCACGAGATTTATCGGCATAATAAACAGAAAAGAAAAAGTCCAAGGTAGGTGTAATCCCTACCTCGTGGCAGAAGGCGATAAAGGCTAAAATATGGATATATGAGTTCGGGACAAGTTGGGCAAAACCGACGCCGATAAACCCTAAAAGAGTAATCAGAAAGGGGTGCAGAGGAAAACGAACTCCCTTCTCCAGGATGGTAAGTGGAATGGCGGTCCAACCATCTGGCCTTTGATACATCTTCTCGGAGGAAGAGGGCACTCTCAGTTGGTGAGTATCTGGAATTTGGTACCGCATTCGAATGTTGCGCAACTCGACCTCGGTAATCGTGGAGGGGGTGTTGGCGTGAGAGAAATGTTCTGTGTTTTTAAAGAATTCAGAAGGTGGAAGAATGGGTTCTGGAATTGGATTTTTGCTGGTGGTAGGGGTTGATTTGGGATTGGAGCCCGAAGCCCCTTTGGTAGGGCTTGGGCTAGGAGGAATGGAAGTAATGGGGGTTACCTTAAGAGGACTCTCTAGACCGGATTCTTGGGAAGTCATTGTTGAAGATTTGCATAAAGAAAGAGAGTTCGAGAAAGAGGGGAAGAGCTCAAAAGGACGGAAATTTGAAATGTTTGGTAAAGTTGTCAAAATTGGGGGAAAAAGGGTTTTATAATAGTTGTCCCCTCAGTTGTTCACGGTGCACGAGGGCGGCGCATTAATTGATAGGCATGATGAAGAATTCGAATAGGTTGTGTCCAAGTTAAGTCTCATGAATTAACCGGGTTAGGCTTCTCAATTGAATTCCCAATGTTAATTTATGTTGCTGCATACAAGTTGTTGGTTGGGCCTCGGTGAGTTTCATTGTGCACCTTTGATTATCTTATCATATTCCTTTTTTTCCATGGACCGACAGCCTTTATACTCTTTCATTAAACAGTCTGTTCAATAAAAGACTGGGGGGAAATGTTGGGCCATGATATTTCACATATTGGAAACGGATTGGGCCAAATCATTTGGTTAGTCCGTTGGGTTATTATTATTGGATCCTAAAGTTGTTGGGCCAAATCATTGTGTTATCCTTGTTGAGTCTTTAAAGTATTGGGCCGGATTAGTGGGCTGACCCATCAGATGACTAATTATCTACAACTTTGACTGGTAATGATAAAAAAAATGACAGTTGACTACTGTTTTCTGCTATGCATTAATGTGGATGGGATTTTAGTCGGCCGGTGGTGGAGAACCGTGATCAGTGGAGCAGGTGAACTGCCTGTAGTCGGCTAAGATGACCAGAGGTTGGGGGATGGTGTCAGGGTGATTGGGTTGCACGAGAAACCGGGAATGAGAGTATATGATAGCAAAGATTTCATACAAGAAAGGTAACTGATATTTTATCTCTCTCAATACACTAGATATTATTATCCTCCATTGTTAACCTTGTGATCGCCTGTACTGACTCTCACACCGGAGCTATCCCCCGACGGTCGAAGCCGTCAAGCTTTTGGTGTTGTCGTATTTATTGTGCAGGGTCGGACGTGTCTTACATGATTGGGACGTGTTGAAAGATCTTGGCGTTAACAATCTTCAAAAGTCATCATTTTACGAATGTATATTTGATTTTGAATCGAAAGGTAATAAAAGTTATCTTTATTTCAAATAATTATTATCATTGAAGCCCTAACTAGCCGAATAAAATGCACACTACTAGAATTTACTTATTTAGAGATGGACAAATCCGTCGTTGAGCAGTACTCCTGTGGTGCTCTCTTTAATTCGCTTGGCAGGTATATATTGGAAAGGTTTAACTGCTATTGCCAGACCTACAAATTGATTTATTTATTATGAACGTACCCTATCCTACCGCATACGTTTCTTGTGTGCTTCATCCCTAAGTTATACAATGGCATTCGTTTGATAATTGTCATATATAGTTCCCAACAATGGAGATGCATGTAGTCTTTCCCATATTAGTCCATAAGTAAAAGTCTCATTTGACTAGTGACTATAAAAAGAGATACATACATACATATATATTATGGCTTGTTAAGGCTACACGTAAATGTAATTTCTTATAATTTTATTTATTTATTCAATAACTTAAGATCATCAAAAAAAATTAACTTCATTACTAGCGTATTGTTGACAAACTTTTTTCCTTTATTTTGAACAATGGAGAGGAGAGGAGAAGAGAGGAGGTGTGTGTGTGTGATGCTGGAGGATTTGAGACTGATGATATCGAGTTGTCGGATAATACGTTGATGACTTTGGATTATCATGAGTTGAAGGATCAACACAGGTGTGACAGTCATTAATGCTTTCGGGGGGTCGAATGGCTCGGGTAAGGCTTCGGGCATTGATGTCTTCGGGGTCGGATGTTCGGCTTCGGATGGCGTCATGACTTTGGTCATCGTTATGACTTCGGGAGTTGAGTTCAGCTATTCAGAAGTTCGAATCAGATTATTACTAGCTTTGATTGCTATTATTTAATTCTTTTATGATAGTAGTGTTTTATTAGGAAGTAAATCTTTTATTTTATTACATAATTAATTAATTAGGACTTTATTGCGATAGTTATTTGTTAGCTATTAGGAGTTTATTTTTATAATTTTATAGGATTTCTCTATGTTTAGGGTAATTTTCTTGCTTCCTTTGCGTGTGAATTTCTTGTTACCCTAGCCTGTATGATAATCGTTATTCTGCCCAGCGTCAGTTGGTATCAAGGCATCAATATCTTCCTGTGAATAGATTTCATCAGTTTCAATGATCGGTGGTCGTGGTCGTCGTGAGCAGGTTTTAACTAATAAAGTCCCGCACCGTGATCGTAACGTTCAGGACGTGATGATTGAGGATTTACAGAGACAAGTTGTAGAGTTATCCTAACATTTAGAGTTGCAAAATCTCCGTAATAGTGAAGAGAAAAATTATGATTCCCAGTCCAGTTTTGAAAACCCTTATCACCATAGGAATCAATTCTGGGAACGACGTGGTCAAAATGATCGTCATCGAGACTTGGGTTGTAAGACCCCGAATTTTATGAAATAAAAGTATTCAATTTTCTTATAATTATTATTTTATTTCGTAAATGGTTAAATTGATAAAAGGTTAAAGTTAAGGGTGATATGTGAAAATTTTTGCAAAGTATGCAAGTTGTTATAAAATATTCTTTTTGTCGGGGAATATCCGTACGACGGCACAATCAGTGGTGGACCCCACAATGGAAGTATTGTCGTAGTTAGAAAACGACAAAATTATCTTTTTATAAAAATAACGGCGAAAGTGTTACCATTAAAACTGCTGAACTACCCTAGTAGTAAAAGTACAAGATATCGCGCGTGGTCGTGATAAGTAGTAGCGATTTCAGATTGATTATTGATGCTTACGTAAGAAGTCACTCAATTATACTCAATTATTGCTCACAAATGAATTGATGCATCATATCTCTCATATTATTGATTCAATTATGGTCACAGTATCATCTGCATAATATGATATATTATTAAATCAATAATTGAGACGATAAAGTTATTCATATTATTAATTGTAATATCGACAATGTCTGAAGTTCACGAGGAGAGGTTAGATAATCTAATCAAGCGCCATAGGAGAGAAATCCTTATTGAAAAGCCCCTTTCCCGGGAACGACGACACGTTTGTTAAATATTGTGAATTATAATATTAATGATGAATAAGTTTGTGTTGATTAAAGATGAAATTGATAGTTCCATTGTGTTGGAATTATTAGTGTTAGTGGAAATCGACATTTATTTCGATAATAATTGATGTTTGGAGATTATAATTGACCAATCGGGTAATTAACCTGATAAATGAGCAATTAATTGCTATTAATTCATATGCTTATAACTATGTGTTCACATGTGTGTACTATTGATTCACATGATTTACTATTAGGGGATTTGGTGCAAGATTGATAATATTTGCATGACTAAATTAAAAATGGAGGTATAGATGGAGGTACTATACTATAATTAATTTTTTCACATGTTTAGAACTATTAAGTCACATGATTTACTATTGATTCACATGATTTACTATTAGGGGAGGTGGTGCAAGTTTGATAATACTTGCAGGATTAAATTAAAAATGAAGAAAAAGAGGAAGGTATTATACTGTAATATTTTGAGCCCCAAAATATGCAATTATTGAAACTATATTTTCCTATAAATAGAAGCTTGTTCCTTCATTATTTTTCACCAATTCACTAAAGCTATAGAGCATTTATGATAGAGAGAAATTATAGAGAGAAAGAAGACGAGAAGTCTGCTACCTCACTATTCTAGTATCAAGTTTTCTTCTAAGGTAATGGGTATTATTCTTTCGTATTCATAAAGAGAGTTATTTTCTTTCAATACTCGTAAGGGTTGTTATTCCATTCTTTATTATTATGTTGAATAACTCATCATCTGGTACCGCATACATGGTAAAATTCTTCATTATTCCATTCTTTATTATTCTGTTGGAATAACTCGTCTGCATCTTGATCTATCGCATGCCCGTGAATTCTGTTGTTATTCCATTCTTTATTATTCATTATAATATCCGTCTGCATGCGGATTACGGCGTGACACCGTTCCGCTTCTTTATTATTCTCATTGGAATATCCTCATGCTCGCGGATTATGCGTGACTTGGTTCCATTCTTTATTATTCTCATTGAATAACTTTGTCTGCATGCGATCTATCACATGCACGGTGAATTCTCACGTTATTCCATTCTTTATTATTCTCTGTGGAATAACCTATCTACGCGGACTACCGCATGCATGGTGAATTCTTCTGTTATTTCATTCTTTATTATTCTGTTGGAATAACCTGTCTATGTAGATTACCGCATACATGGTGTATGATCCTTCGTATTCATTCCTTATTAAATTGTGGAAATGATCTGTTTATGTTGATTACCGCATGGCGGGAGAAAATCCATTTGCAATTTCATATATTCTCTTATACTCAGTTGGTTAAATCTTTGGCTTCTATACTCCATAAAATTACTGGAATATCCTTGATATTTGCACTTCATCCAGTATCTTTTTATGAAAATATTCTTCTGAGCATTCTTGAATTTTACTCTACAAAGCAGTATCATGTTGACAATTTGGACGTTATTGATTTCTGGATAAATTAAATTATAAATCTTTAAAATTTATCCTTGAACTTGTTTTATTGAATTATTATGGCATTGTCATCATCCTCATGCTTATAT
Source organism: Panax quinquefolius (assembly GCA_020205615.1). Taxonomy (NCBI): domain Eukaryota; kingdom Viridiplantae; phylum Streptophyta; class Magnoliopsida; order Apiales; family Araliaceae; genus Panax; species Panax quinquefolius. The sequence goes on from CM035152.1 coordinate 155,395,742, forward strand.
TGTGATTAAAGTTATCTTTGACTTACGTGCATAGATGGACTTGGTATGATTATGACTAGGGATTATTCGGTATAATCATGACCGTAATGTGACGAATGATGTGGTAAAAGTCGTCATTGGCATGTAGTTCATTGATGGACAGTAGTTGGTATGATTATGACTAGGGATTATTCAGTATAATCATGACCATTGATGATTACATGAATATCCTTGGCCGTGGTATAGGGATGTTGTGGTTTATTTATTAAGCTGAGTCTCAACGATAAAAGTGATGAAAAACCTTTTAAATCATAGAAGATAGTAGATTTTATGTTCTACTTGACTCTTCTAATGGATTGCTTATTCCGCCGCAGTTGTTGATTTAAAACTTGTTGTCTATTATATTCTATCAATTGTTATACTGTTGAAGGTTAAGGATAATTTATTCTGCATTATCTTAGTCATAATATTTCTTACTGGGCTAGTTGAGTTCACCCTTTTCTTTCATTGTTCTCTTCAGGAAATGAGAATATAGCTGGGACTAGTTGGGGAACGGAGTGACGGTCCAGATGATAGCATTAGCAGTCCTCACTATTCTATTAAATAGTGTGATAATAAATGTAATGAGGACTCCATTGAGTGTGGATATTGTCTAGATGACAATATTCTTATTAAAACTTTTATATTATGTTTTGTCATATCTTACACGACTGTTGTATAATTAAGTTGTATTTAAATTTTGTACAATGTATTTGGCGACTCAAGATGGGTGATGTATACCTATTTTAGGGGCGTCACAGTTGGTATCAAAGCTTAGGGATATGATCCCTAGCTGAGATGTGAGACAAGAACTAGGAGGGGAGAGACGGGGAATTCCTTCGCTAGTATGACCTACCTAAGTTTATTTGGTATTTAATTGGTCGGTCATAGTATAGGGATAATATATGACATATCAATTAACCCTTGTTTTGTGATAGTGTTTGAAAATGGCATCCGAAAATATTGAGATAAGCAATGAAGCACATGAGACCGTTGAGTCACCAACGATCAATACCCAGGATAATGTGCAACAGGAAGACAATAATCCTCAGGTAAATAACAACACCGATCAGATGATGAACGATGAGATGTTCAGAGGCTTTATGCAATTCATGCAACATCAGGCGAGAGAGACTCCTGTTCATAATGCAGGTGGAAACAATGGCAACCCACGGATGGTCACCGCAAAGCAGTTCAAGGAGCTGGGATCGCCAGAGTTTTTGGAAAGCCAGAATCACTTAAGGCGAAGACGTGGATAAAGCAGATTACCAAGATATTTGATGTCTTGGAATGCTCAGAGGAGCAAAAGGTTCCCTTCGCCACCTTTATGTTGCGTAAAGAGGCAAATTACTAGTGGAAATCTGTAAAACGTACCCAGCCTGACGCACTCAAGATGTCTTGGGAAAAGTTCCAAGAGTTGTTCAACGACAAGTACTTTCTCGAAAGTATTCGTCACATAAAGGAGGTGGAATTCATTAAGTTGGAGCAAAACAATATAACCGTGTCGCAATACGAGGCTAAATTTGCGGAGATATCCCGGTTTGCATCCCATTTGATCGATAATGAGGAGCGAATGACACGAATGTTTCTAAGAGGTTTGAAACCCGATATACGTCAATACCTCATTTCTCACAAACTTTGTTTATATTCATATGTAGTGAATATGGCTCAGTTATTGGAGCGCGATAATGAGCCAGCCCAACCAAAAGGTAATGACCAACAAAACGATAATAATCGTACCAGTGACAACGGCCATCGGAACAACGATAACCATCGTGGAGAAAATTATCATGCCAGAAATGGTAACCAATTCGGTGGTAATCATGGCCAAGATAATAGGAGTGAAAATTTCAAGAAGAGAAGGTTCAACAACGATGGAAAGGTAACAACACCAACACCCTTTTTCAAGGAAGGGAGAGACAGGAAATTCCTTCGCTAGTATAACCTACCTAAGTTTATTTGGTATTTAATTGGTTGGTTAGAGTATAGGGATAATATGTGATATGTTAATTAACCCTTGTTTTGTGGCAGTATTTGAAAATGGCATCCAAAAATGTTGAGATAAGCAATGAAGCACATAAGACCGTTGAGTCACCAACGATTAATACCAAGGATAATGTGCAACTGCAAGACAATAATCCTCAGGTAAACAACAACACCGATCGATGATGAACGATGGGATGATCGAGGCTTTATACGATTCATGCAAAATCAAAGTGAGAGAGACTCCTGCTCATAATTCAGTGTGGAAACAATGGCAACCATTTACCGTCATCGCTAAGCGCTTCAAGGAGCTGGGACCACGGGAGTTTTGGGAAATCCGAACCACTTAAGGAGACGTGGTTAAAGCAGATCACCAAGATATTTGATGTCTTGGGATGCTCCGAGGAGCAAAAGGTTCCCTTTGCCACCTTTATATTGCGTGAAAAGGCGATTCATCGGTGGAATCAGAAAAAGCGTACTCCACCGACGACTCAAGATGTCTTTGGAGAAGTTCCAAGAGCTGTTCAACGACAAGTACTTTCCTGAAAGTATTCGTCACATGAAGGAGGTGGAGTTTATCAAGTTGGAGCAAAACAAAATATGACCGTGTCGCAATACGAGACTAAATTTGCGAGTTATCCCTGTTTGCATCCTATTTGGTTGATAATGAGGAGCGAATGACGCGAATGTTTCTAAGAGGTTTGAAACCCGATATACGTCAATACCTCATTTCTCAGAAACTTTGTTTATATTTAGATGTTGTGAATAGGGCTCAGTTATTGGAGTGCGATAATGAGTTAGCACAACCAAAAGGCAACGACCAACAACACGATAATAATCGTATCATAAGTGGCAACGACCATCTAACAATGATAACCATCGTGGGGGAAATTATCATGCCAAGAATGGTAACCACTTCGGTGGTAATCATGGCCAAGATAATAGAAGTGGAAATTTCAAGAAGAGAAGGTTCAACAATGATGGAAAGACAGCAGCACTAACACCCGTTTTCAAGGAAGGAGAACGACCACCAATTGTATGCTTCAAATGCGGAGAGGAGGGACATATCAGTCTAAACTGCGTGATGCAGTCTAAAGCATGTTACAATTGTGGAAAAGAAGGTCGCCTAGCCCGATTTTGTCGTGCACCAAAGTCAAGTCCAGCTGGGACGGTGGCACCAAAGGCGGATACGGACAAAACAAAGTTGGTGGTTTCAGGAAGAGCATTTTTCGTGACTTCTCAAAAAGCGAGTAACCCAAACAAAGTTAGCACGGGTTAGTTAATTATAAATTTTTGCGAAGTCTATACCTTATTAGATACCGGTTCTACCCATTCTTTTATCTCTCTTGTTTGCGTTCAATGTTTAAATTTAACTCCGAAGAGATTAGACTTTGACTTATCGGTTGAAACTCGGTTAGGAGAAACCTTCACACACTCGCTTGCGCTTATAAGTCTTTGTTTGATTCAAATCGATACCCTCACGCTACTCGCCAATCTTATCTCTTTGAAAATACTTGGCTTTGATGTGATTTTAGGAATCGATTGGTTAACTACTCATCATGCTTTTCGTAAGGTTGTTAGCTTTCATATTCCTAACCAACCTATTATACGAATTCAAGCAACCAAACCACTAAAAGTCAATCATTGTTATATCAAGCCATAAGTAAAGAGCCTCGAGCCTTTCGCTGATGACTTCCAAGTCTTGGAATACACCGAAGCCAGACTATCCGTAGGGGACGCCGTGAATAACAGTGGCAAGTTGATAGGTATCAATGTGACGTACTATCCAAGTCTTGGATAAGAGTCACAGTTTTGAATGATATTTCTGTTGTTAATAAATTTCCTGACGTATTCTTGAAGACTTCTTAGCCTACCCCTAAAGCGTGAAATCGAATTTTGTATTGACCCCAGTATAAAACCCATTTCTTCAACCCTTAAATATATTTTCAACCAAAACAAACGTATAATGTGCCAAAGACGTTGGCTCGAGCTGTTGAAGATTACGATTATACCATTCAATATCATTGTGGAAGAGCGAACGTGGTAGCTGACGCGTTGAGTAGAAGATCGTATGCGTTTACGAGTGCGATGTTGTTAACACAAAAACCCATTTCGTATAACTTACAAATGGTGAAGATAGAGTTAAAGACTATAGGGACCCACGTGGTGATATCAAACATACGAGTAGAATTGACTTTAATCGATAAAGTCAAAATTCGCTCAAGCTACATACTCAGAGCTGATGAATGTGAAGAAGAAAGTTCAAGAGGGCGTTATTCTAGAAGCAAGAATCGATGAAGAGAGAAAATCTCAACCCTTGATTTAATTGGCCCATTTGAAATCCTCGATCGAGTAGAAACTGTTGTGACACCCCCAAAAATGGGTATACATCACCCATCTTGAGTCGCCAAATACATGGTACAAAATTCAAATACAACTTAATTATACAACAGTCGTGAAAAATACGACGACATATATACTGAGTTTCAATACAAATATTGTAACATATATAATACGACAATATTCATACTCAAATTAATACATGCCATATAAAGTACAGCAACAAATATTTCAAGTCTCCAAAGGGACACGAGAAGATTTATGTTCTCTTTATTTTATCATGGTACTTTTGACGCTTTTCGTGGTCAGTTCTCATCACCCTATTGTTGTTCACCAAAATCAATTATTAAGTGACGTATAAAATATGACACACACATCTTAGGACCTCATTACAATTATATATTGCATGTCATGCCATAGTGAGGACTACTAATGCTATTATCTAGATTGTCACTCCATTCCCCGACTAGTCCCGGCTACGTTCTCATTTCCTGAAGAGAATAGTGAAAGAAAGGGGTGAGCTCAACTAGCCCAGTAAGAAATATTATGACTAAGATAATACAGAATAAATTATACTTAGCCTTCAACAATGTTAAACTGATAAAATACAATAGACATCAAGTTTAACTGCAGCGGAATAAGCAATCCATTAGAAGAGTCAAGTAAAGCATGATATCTACTATCTTCTATGATTTAAAATGTTCTCATCAATTTTTATCGTTGAGACACAGCTTAATAAATAAACCACATCATCGAGTCATCCCTGCACTACGGGCCAAGGATATTCATTAAATCATCAATGGTCATGACTATACCGAATAATCCCTGGTCATAATCATACCAAAAACTGTCCATCAATGCACTACAGGCCACTGAGGACTTTTACCACATTATTTATAACATTACAGGTCATGATTATACCGAATAATCCCTGGTCATAATCATACCAAGTCCATCTCTGCACGTAAGCCAAAGATGACTTTCATCACAATATAAGCATAAGGATGATGATAATAATATAAGCATTAATCAAACGAAAATAAGGATAAATATTAAAGACTTTAAATTTATCCAAATATTATCCATCACTTAAATAACTTATAATCTAATATTGTTAATATTATAACAATATTTTAATCACTTCTTAAACTTATAAACAATTTAATTTAATTGTTTATACTTTTACCAAATAATGCATTTAATCATTCAACAAAGCCATACTCATAATATTTCATCGCCAATGATCAAATCACTCATCAAAAATCAGCATATACCTTATATAAGATTTTCAAGCCCTAAAATCCTATTTACCAATTCTTCAACTTCACATAACATATTTAACTCATATGTTTATAACTAAACCATTTTCATGAAAAATTACAAAATCAACTTATTATTTTTCTATCCTTTGTCCAAACATATATACATATATTTCATACACAACAAGTATTTTTTTATAATTTTTCAACTCCTTTAAGTATTTTTCAAAAATCAATTTTTAATTAATTCCTTAAGAAATTAGCTACCTCTAGTTTAACTCTAAAAAATTTCAAATCTTAGCAGGATCTTATATATGTCAACGTGAGTTTTCAGTTTAAATTTAATGGTCATCGGAGTTATAGAACTCCGGTTATAGCGTTTTTCGTCGAAAAAACCTAAATATTGAAATAGTCATAACTTGTTCATTTTAAGTCGGAATGAGCTCATTTTTGGATAGGAGGTATTTTATACCCTATATTTCCATGTCCCAAAAGGCTAGAATTTTTCTCACAAATTAAGTGGCTGAAAATACCCTTTTAAATTTTTGGGCAGTAGCTTTTTTTTTTGTACTTTGCGGTTTTTGACTCCTTTACAAAAATCAGTCCATACGAAAATCTACAACACGTTTTTCGGTGATTCCACTTGGATAAGTTAGAAAACTCATAGATCTAACTCTAGAACTTGACCACACTCAAAAATTTGAAATATAATAAGAGATATGGTCAATTGAATTTCATATTCCATTTTCACCAAAATTTGATTTTCAACCCTTTGTGATTTCTAAGAAACTTTCATGTTTTCACATAATAACCAACATAACTCATCATAACACTTACTAATACTACATATACCTATGTTTTTATCAGTCCAATGCTTTTATTATGACTTTTATCATAATCCACGTAAACAGATCATTTCCACAATTTAATAAGGAATGAATACAAAGGATCATTCACAATGCATGTGGTAATCCACATAGACAGGTTATTCCAACAAAATAATAAAGAATGGAATAACTGAAGAATTCACCATGCATGCGATAGATCGCATGCATGTTTATTCCAATGTAATAATAAAGAATGAAATAATGTAAGAATTTCACCATGTATGCGGTGATTTTGCATATACAAAGTTATTCCAATGTAATAATAAGGAATGGAATAACAAAAGAATTTGATCATGTATGCGGTACTTCGCATATACAGGTTATTCCAACAGAATAATAAGGAAATGGAATAATAGAAGTTCTCTTCATGAATACGAAATAAATAATACCAAGCATTGAGTACAACAAATAATATCCCTTACCTTATAAAAAAGAGTACTTCAAGCCGGTAGAAGGGGATATACTTGAAGAAAACTTGCACTACGCTTTAAAGTTTTTTTAAACTCTAAAGAAATATGCTCAAGATTATGTAAGAGAATTCTCCTAATTTACGTGTGATTTCAATTCTAACTAAGCATCCTATTTATAGGAAATAGAAAGGATACTATGCAATAAAATATAATATAATATATATATATATATATTATCTAAAATATAATAAAACAATTAACTTTATAAAAGTATTCTATTTTATATAAAAAGATTTTACTATGAAAAATATTATGCATAATAAAATATATTATATTCTAATTATTGTCTAATAAAATAAATAACTTTATAAAAGTATTCTGCTTTATATAAAAAGCTTTTCTATTTTATTACATTAATAATACTAATAAAACAAAATTTATATATATAATATATATATATATATATAAAACTTCCGTGACTTCATAAAAAGACACCTCAATATATTTAACAATATTTATCATCATTATTATAATTCACAATATTAATCGACTGTGTCGCTCTCGTGAAAGAGGGGCTTTCCAATAAGGATTTCTCCCTATCGCACGCAATTAGGTGACCAAACCTCTCATCGCGTAACTTCTAGACATCGTTAATATTGTAAATAATAATATTAATAACTTCGTCGTCTCAATTATTGATTTAATAATATATAAAATATCGACAATAATTGAATCAAATAACGTGAGATACTATGCAACAATTCATCGTAGTAATAATTAAACAAAACCGAAAGTGACTTCTCACGTAAGCATCTATAATCAATACCGTGTCTACTATGCAACCACGCCAGACATCGCATTTTTTAACAATCGAGTGTTTCAACAGCTAATGGTAAAACTTCCGCCGTTATTTTTATAAAAATATTTTTGTCGTTTTCTCAATCCGACAATAATTTTGTTGTGGGGTCCACCAATGATTGTGCCGTCGTACGAATATTCCCTGTTAAAACGAATATTTCCTGACCAATCGAATATTATATAACAACTTGCATACTTTGTAAAATTTATAAATACTACCCACAACTATAACATTATCTCAAATCCACACCATAATATTAAAAAAATATTTCGAGAAAATTAAATATTTATTCGTAAAATTTGGGGTTTTACAATCTCCCATCCTGATGAAATTTTGCCCTCGAAATTTACGTACGTACCTGGTATGCCGAAGAGGCGAGGATACCTTGACTTCATTTCTAATTCTAACTCTTGAGGTATAACCTTTGAGTGTTGAATACGATCATTCTTATCAAAGATTTTAACACGTATATCCTCATATGTTAAATCTTCTACTATCTCGTCTAGTTCTAATTTAATAATGTGGTTCGGGTCGTCCATATATTTACGTTTATGAACACGCGACATACTTAGTGGTAAAACGAGTCTATAGGCCATAGTTCCTACTCCATCGAGGATTTCAAATGGGCCAATTAAATTGGGGTTGAGATAACGCCTTCTTGAACCTTTTTCTTCACATTCATCAGATTTGGGTGTATACCTTGAGCGGCTTTAACTTTATCGATTAAAGTCGATTCTACTCGTATATTCGTTATCTTCATGTGGGTCCCTAGAGTATTTAACTCTATCTTCATCATTTGTAAGTTATACGAAATGGGTATCTGCGTTAACAACATCGCACTCGTAAATGCATACGATCTTCTACTCAAGGCATCAACTACCATGTTCGCTCTTCCACGATGATATTGAATGGTACGATCGTAGTCTTCAACAGCTCAAGTCAACGTCTTTGACACGTTATACGTTCGTTTTGGGTGAAGAAATACTTGAGGGTTTTAGAAATGGGTTTTGTACTGGGGTCAATACAAAATTCAATTTCACACTCTAGGGGTAGGCTAAGAAGTCTTCAAGAATACGTCAAGAAATTTATTAATAATAGAAATATCATTCAAAACTGACGTATTTTTGTTTAGATCCATGACATGAGCTAAGAAAGCTTGACATCCGTTTTTCAATAAACGAATAGCTTTATGGCTTGAGATGACAGTAATGGATTTTAATGGTTTGGTTGCTTGAATTCGCATAATAGGTTGGTTAGGAATATGAAAGCTAACAACCTTACGAAAATAATCAATTTTTGCATGATGAGTAGTTAACCAATCAATCCCTAAAATCACATCAAATGCAAGTATTTTCAAAGAAATAAGATCGACAGGTAACGTGCGGTTACCGATTTGAATCAAACAAGACTTATAAACCGTAGATGTAATGAAGGTTTCTCCCAATGGATTTTCAACAGATAAATCAAAGTCTAATTTCTCCGGAGTCAAATTTAAACATTTGAACACAAGCAAGAGAGATAAAAGAATGGGTAAAATCGGTATCTAATAAGGTATAGACTTCGCAAAAATTTATAATTAACTAACCCGTGATAACTTTGTTCGGGTTACTCGCTTTTTGAGAAGTCACGAAAAATGCTCTGCCTGAAACCACCGACTTTTTTTTGTCCGTATCTGCCTTTGGTGCCACCGTCCCAGTTGGACTCGACTTCACTATACGACAAAATCGAGCTAAATGACCTTCTCTTCTTGAAGTTTCCACTTCTATTATCTTGGCCATGATTACCATCGAAGTGGTTACCATTCTTGGCATGATAATTTCCCCCACGATGGTCATCATTGTTCCGATGGTATTGTTCCAATGGTCGTTGCCACCGGTACAATTATTATCGTGTTGTTGGTTGTTACCTTTTGGTTGTGCTAAATCATTATCGTGCTCTAATAACTGAGCCCTATTCACAACATCTGAATATAAAAAAAGTTTATGAGAAATGAGGAATTGACGTATATCGGGTTTCAAACCTCTTAGAAACATTCGCGTCATTCGTTCCTCATTATCGACCAAATGGGATGCAAACCGAGATAACTCAGCAAACTTAGCCTCGTACTACGATACGGTCATATTATTTTGCTCCATTGCTTATCTCAGCATTTTCAGATGCCATTTTCAAACACTGTCACAAAACAAGGGTTAATTGATATATCACATATTATCCCTATACTCTGACCGACCAATTAAATACCAAATAAACTTAGGTAGGTCATACCAACGAAGGAATTCCCCATCTCTCCCCTCCTAGTTCTTGTCTCACATCTCAGTCAGGGATCATATCCCTAAGCTTTTATACCAACTGTGACGCCCCCAAAAATGGGTTTACATCACCCATCTTGAGTCGCCAGATACATGGTATAAAATTCAAATACTACTTAATTATACAAAAGTCGTGCAAAATACGACGACATATATACTGTGATTTTCAATACAAATATTGTAACGTATATAATACGAAAATTGTGACTCCCCTCAAAATGGGTATACATCACCCATCTTGAGGCGCCAGATACATGGTACAAAATTCAAATACAACTTAATTATATAACAGTCGTGCAAAATACGACGACATATATACTGTGAGTTTCAATACAAATATTGTAACGTATATAATATGACAATATTCATACTCAAATTAATACATGCCATTTAAAGTACAGCAACAAATATTTCAATTCTCCAAAGGGACACGAGAAGATTTACGTTTCTCTTCATTTTATCATGGTGCACTTCGACGCTTTCTGTGGTCTGGGTTCTCATCACCCTATTGTTGTTCACCAAAATCAATTATTAAGTGACGATAAAATACGACACACACACATCTTAGTTCTCAATACAATTATATACCGCATGTCATTCCATAGTGAGGACTACTAATGCTATTATCCGACCGCCACCCATTCCCCGATTAGTCCCAAATTATAATCTCTTTCCCCAAGAGAACAATAAAAGAAAGGGTGAGCTCAACTAGCCCAGTAAGAAACATTATGACTAAGATAATGCAGAATAAATTATACTTAGCCTTCAACAATGTTAAACTGATAAAATACAATAGACATCAAGTTTAACTGCAGCGGAATAAGCAATCTATTAGATGAGTCAAGTAGAGCATGATATCTACTATCTTCTATGATTTAAAATGTTCTCATCAATTTTTATCGCTGAGACTCAGCTTATTAAATAAACCACATCATCGAGTCATCCCTGTACTACGGGTTAGGGATATTCATTAAACCATCAATGGTCATGACTATACCGAATAATCCCTGGTCATAATCATACCAAAAACTGTCCATCAATGCACTACAGGCCACTGAAGACTTTTACCATATTATTTATAACATTACAGGTCATGATTATACCGAATAATCCCTGGTCATAATTATACCAAGTCCATCTATGCACGTAAGCCAAATATGACTTTGATCACAATATAAGCATGAGGATGATGACAATGATAGAAACATTAATCAAACGAAAACAAGGATAAATATTAAAGACTTTAAATTTATCCAAATATTATCAATCACTTAATAAACTCATCGTCTAATATTATTAATATTATAACAATATTTTAATCACTTCTTAAACTTATAAACAATTTATTTCAATTGTTTACACTTTACCAAATAATGCATTTAATCATTCAAAAATGCCATACTCATAAAATTTCATCACCAATGATCAAATCCCTCATCAAAAATCTTCATGTATCCTATATAGGATTCCCAAGCCATAAAATCCTATTTTCCAATTTCACATTTTCATATAACATATATTTAACTCATATATGTTTTGAATTAAACCATTTTCATGAAAAATTACCAAATCAACTTATTATTTTTCTATCCTTTGTCTAAATATATATACATATATTTCATACACAACAAGTATTTTTTTTAATAATTTTTCATCTCCCTTAAGTATTTTTCAAAAATCAATTTCTAATTAATTCCTTAAGAAATTAGCTACATCAAGTTTAATGTAAGAATTTCACCATGTATGCGGATTGATATATACAAAGTTATTCCAACGTAATAATAAAGAATGGAATAACATAAGTTCTCTTAATGAATACTGAAAGAAATAATAATTTCCCTATGAGTCACAACAAATAATATCCCTTACCTTATAAAGAAGAGTACTCCAACCAAGTAGTGGGATATACTTGAAGAAAACTTGCACTACACTAAAAACTTTCTTAAACTCTAAAGAAACACGCTCAAGATTATAGAAGGAGAATTCTCTGAACTTCCGTGTGATTTCAATTCTAACTAAAGCATCCTATTTATAGGAAAATAGAAAGAATACTATGCAATAATATATATATATATATATATATATATATATATATATTTAAAATCTAATAAAATAATTAACTTTATAAAAGTATTCTTTTTTATATAAAAAAATTTTACTATGCAAAATACTATGCAAACACTATGCATAATAAAATATAATATATTCTAATTATTGTACAATAAAACAAATAACTTTATAAAAGTATTCTGCTTTTATATAAAAAGCTTTTCTATTTTATTACATTAATAATACTAATAAAATAAAATTTATATATAATATATATATATATATATAAACTTCCATGACTTCATAAAAAGACACCTCAATATATTTAACAACATTTATCATCATTATTATAATTCACAATATTAATCGACTGTGTCGCTCCTGTGAGAGAGGGGCTTTCCAATAAGGATTTCTCCTATCAGCGCAAATTAGGTGACCAAACCTCTCCTCGGCGTAACTTCTAGACATCGTTAATATTACAAATAATAATATTAATAACTTTGTTATCTCAATTATTGATTTAATAATATATAAAATATCGACAATAATTTAATCAAATAACGTGAGATACTATGCAACAATTACTGTAGCAATATTTGAAAAAAACTGAGTGACTTCTCACGTAAGCATAAATAATCAATACCGTATGCTACTATGTAACCACGCATATTATCGTATTTTTACTACCGAGTAGTTCAACAGTTTTAACGGTATAACTTCCGCAGTTATTTTCATAAAAATGTTTTTGTCGTTTTCTCAATCCGACAATAATTCCGTTGTGGGGTCCACCAATGATTGTGCCGTCGTACGGATATTCTCCGACAAAAAGAATATTCCCCGACCAAATGAATATTATACAACAACTTGCATACTTTTCAAAATTTATAAATATTACCCACAACTATAACATTATCTCAAATCCACATCATAATTTTGAAAAAAGAATATTTTGAGAAATTTAAATCTTTATTCATAAAATTTAGGGTCTCACAATCTCCCCTCCTTATGATATTTTGCCCTCAAAATTTATGTACGTACCTGGTATGCCGAAGAGGTGAGGATACCTTGACTTCATTTCAGATTCTAACTTTTGAGGTATAACATTTGAGTGTTGAATACGATCCTTCTTATCCAAGATTTTAACATGTATCTCCTCATACGTTAAATCTTCTGCTATCTCGTCTAGATTTAATTTAATAACGTGGTTTGGGTCGTCCACATATTTATGTAACATCGATACGTTAAAAACTTTATGAACACGCGACATACTTGACGGTAAAACGAGTCTATAAGCCACAGTTCCTACTCGATCAAGAATTTCAAATGGGCCAATAAAATTGAGGGTTGAGATTTCCTCTCTTCAGCAACTCTTGCATTTAAAATACCGCCCTCTTGAACATTCTTCTTTGTATTCATCAGCTCCGGGTCTGTAGCTTTAGCGGCTTTAACATTATCGACTAAAGTCGATTCTAATCGTATATTTGTTATCTTCACGTGGGTCCCTAGAGTCTTTAACTCTATCTTCATCATTTATAAGTTATATGAAATGGGTTTTTGTGTTAATAACATCACACTCGTAAACGCATAAGATCTTCTACTCAACGCGTCAGCTACCAATGCCTTCTTCCACGATGATATTGAATGGTATGATCGTAATCTTCAATGAATGAGCCAACGCTCTTTGGCATATTATACGCTCGCTTTTGCTTGAAGAAATATTTAAGGGTTGAAGAAATGGGTTTTGTCTTCGGGTCAATACACAATTCGATTTCACGCTCTGGGGTAGGCTAAGAAGTCTTCAGAAATACGTCAAGAAATTTATTAACGATAGAAATATCATTCAAAACTGTAACTCTCATCCAAGACTTGGATAACATGTCATATTGATACCTATCAACTTGCCATCGTCATTCACAACGTCCCCTACGGAAAGTTTGGCTTCGGTGCATTCTACACAAGGAAGTCAACAATGAAAGGATCGGGGCTCTTTACTTTCTTATGATATATCGTCGTGATTAACTTTAGTGGTTTGGTTGCTTGAATTCGCATAACAGGTTGGTTAGGAATATGAAAGCTAAAAACCTTACAAAAAGCTTGATGAGTAGTTAACCAATCAATTCCTAAAATCACATCAAAGGCAAATATTTTCAAAGAGATAAGATCGACAGGTAACGTGAAAGTGTCGATTTGAATTAAACAAGATTTATAAACAGTGGATGTAACGAAGGTTTCTCCTAACAGAGTTTCAACAGATAAGTCAAAGTCTAATTTCTCAAGAGCCAAGTTCAAACATTGAACACAACTAGGTGAAATAAAAGAGTGGGTAGAATCGGTATCGAATAAGGTATAGACTTCGCAAGAGTTTATAATTAACTTACCCGTAATAACTTCGTTCGGGTTCCTCGATAAACGCCTCACTTAAACTCATCAATTTTGACTTGCTATAAAGTACATTCCACCCTTAATTGCTTCGTCACATTCTCCGATCCATGATTTGAATCATTATTCTCCGATCCATATCGAATTGGGGTTGACCGCTTCTGCATGAGGTAATTCCGAATTCGATGTTGATTCTCCCAATTGTCATCCAAAAAGCAAAATCCATTTCATCTATTTTGGCCTTATTGATCGGACGCCTTTTTCTACAATATCTACGCTGTCGTGCGCCTTTTTACCCACGATCATCTATTCTCCTTCGTTCAGTTGTTTCTTCTTTCATTAGAACTTTGATCATAGCATTCTCAGATTTCAGCTCTAATATCTTATACTCTGCCAAAGAGTGCTTCTGTTCAAGCATCGCACATCGGGTAACACAATTTTGAATTGTTATATATCTTTTCTCCACGACCGCCTCCCATTCTTCTGTTAGGTTTGTAATATTCATGTGCGCAATCAAATTGCAAAATAATGCGGAAACGTGTAAAATCAGAGTTTTAAAATTTTACAAACCATAAACCCGGATCACCCTTTATGCACAATTATTAATTAAACGAAAAGATAAAGAATAAAATCATACCCTTGAAGATCGAGCTTCTTCAGATACAAGTTCACCTCCAAATCCTTTCGCGTTCAACTTGAATCCACCGGGTTTGGTTCCTTCCTTTGATCAACGTTAGCCACCCATGTGTTTGGCCTCCAGAGGTGATCCACCAAGGAAGAATAAAGATTCAAGAAAATGGGTGGTTGGCTAAACCCTAGTTTTTCTATCTCTATAGAAAGGGCGTACTCTCCAACAATTGGAATTATTACGTATATCCGATATCTAATATAAGACTCCTCTTATAAAGATATCAAGTAACCCTATTAAAATAAGGTATTATTTAATTAAAACCTTTTTAATTAAATGGGCTCCTAATCTTATTAGGATAATTAATTAAACTCCTTTAATTAATTTTTCCTCCTAATCCTATTAGATAAATGAGAGTACTTTATATTAAATTAATTCCTAAACTCTTTTAGAAATTAAAATAATAATAATTGTAATAATATTAATAAGACTCCTCTTATTAATTTATATTTAATATTTCTAAAATATTAAATAATAAATATTAAGCTATTTAATTTATTCTATCACCATAGATTAAATTAAGTATACTTAACATATTATTACGATTATGCCATTAACTTCTTAAATAATTATTCTTCCTTTTACATGGTGTGACCTTTTGGTTCTCCATATTAAACCGGTTGTGAATAAATCAATTAGAACAATTCTAATCTTATTTAAATAAATAAATTAAACAATTAATTTATTTAAATAAATAATATTTATTCTACAATAGGGATAAGCCTCCCTAAATGATCAAATCGACTTTCCGGATAATATAGATTTCAACATTAATCATAAAAAGAACCTTTGAGTAAATAGTTACCAGACAATTCAATCCTTCCACCATACAATGTCCCAATTAAATATAAGATATGGAATTATCACAAGTCTTATTTTATTTAATTATATGTATTTCGACTCTTAAATGCACAACTCCAAATAATGCAAATTAGAAACTCCTTTCTAATTTCATTCTCGCCGCCAAGGACTACTGGGTTGTCATTTATCGAATCACATAGACATTTCTCTTCTTTTAATAAGTGGTAGATTCTTTATCGATCATACATTATCTCCATGTATAACTTATTATACCCAAGCATACCCTTTGATATACCCTAAAGGTCTTAAGGAATAAGTTAAAGTATAACTCATCATACACAAGATACTATGATGATCTCAAGTCCAAGGATCACTTGACTACTATCACTACAGAATTCCTATCGACAGCAAGTAAAACTCCATTAGGTATTCCTTAATGAGCCAATGCTCAAAGAACTTATTCTCTAATAATTACCTACATACTTGCTTTGGTGTCTCCACACAAATGATCATGAGATCAATCATCCTCATCCAACGAAAAGTTAACGTATGTACCAATCTATCCGGATTTACTAATCCCCAATTTAGTAATCCAACGATTGGGAACTATTTTAGTTTTAAGCTTTCTAAGAATTTAGATCACATTAGAATGATCATCATCATTATTCTAAAAGCATTGCTTAAAACTATGGGTTTATCACATATTATAAAACAGCATAATGTAGATAATTAAAAGCCTTTAATAAATTAATACTTTTTATTAATAAATGAATAAGATTGTTACAAAGTATATGCTTTATCATCAAACATGATTGGCTTGTGTGCATACTACTTTCAATCTCCCACTTGCACTAAAGCCAATCGTCATGGTATCTCATACTCTTCTTCTCTAAGTGATGATTATCATGTTGTTGGATAAGCTTTAATTAATGGATATGTAATGTTGTTCATGAGAGTCCACTATCTCTATAGTGATTTCCCATCTTTCAATGATTCTAATAATCAAATGAAAGTGCCACAACACATGTTTAGATCCAAGATGAGACTTAGGAACTATTCCTAGTTCATTAATGAACTTTTAATCCAAACAATCAACTTGCGAGCTTCATTTATAGCTATATACTTTGTCTTTATCACTAAACCAAAGAACTCTTTCATTGCTTTGAACCTTTCCAATTCACCGCACCACCGCTCAAGATAACGCTTTACCTTAAAGTGGATTTTTCTGTCATCTTGTCTCCATCTCGAAAACTTGAGTCCATGTTATGCCCTCTAGTTTTAATTTAAACCCACCATCAATATGATCACATCCTTAGTGCCAGTTAAGCACTTTAAGATGTTTTTCACTGACTCATAGTGAACTTCTCTATAATATGACTGATCAACATCAGGTCTCGTACATTTCATTGCATACATGATTGTCACTCATGCGACCTCTCTTTTCAGGAGTCTGTGGGGACTATTAAGAGAGATACACTCCATAGCTCATCGACATGAGACATCTCTTGGAGTTTGCCATGCTAAACGACTTTAGCATCAAATGAATATACGTTCCTTGGGTTAAGTCGAGCATCCTCTTGATTCATCTATATTGATTTTATCCCCAATTAAGATACTCTTCCCAAACCATTCATGGAGGAATGTTTAGACAACTTTATCTTTACTGATTGTAGCATTGGCATGTTATTCCTTATCCGTAGTATATCAATATATAATACTAGAAATTTCACGACGCTCCCACTGACCCTTTTGTACACACTAGAAGTCTTACCTCATCGAATGTAACTCTGGATCATCATCTTCTATGATGTGTACCTCATCATCATCATCCATGATGAATCCATACCTCCCAGGTATCTTTGGTACTATTCCAGATTTATGATTCGGTTGTGGTACAATAGGTCTATCTACAGGTTCCTCTTATTTGACATATAGTGTTTTGTGGTTCTTGAACTCTTCAAGATCTATTATCCTCCCACTAGCCCCTTCAATAATAAACACATTTATCTTAGAAGGCGTGTGTTTCGCAACAAACACCTTTTGCTAAGTAGGATTATAGAACATATACCCTAAACTTACTTTTTAGGATGTCCCACAAATCGACACTTATAAAATCTTGTCCCAAGCTTATCCTTCAAACCTTTTCACATAAGTTGACAACCCTTATCTTAACATACTTAAGATTAGGAATCCTCCCCATCCATAACTTTTATGGAGTCTTGGGGCCGGACTTTGAGGTTACCTTTTCGTAGATATGCAGCCATTTCTAGGACATTATCCCGTAAGGATACCGAATGTCGATAAAATCATTATGGACCGCATCATGTCCAACAAGGTATGATTTTTCCTTTCGATACATCAATCAATTATCACAGATCTCGAGGCGCCCATTATGAGAGAAAACCATTTGAGATGATCTAAAAACTTATTGCACAAATATTTATTCCTTGATCTAATCAATGAATCTTAATACTTTCTTGAATTTGTTTCACTTCAATTCTTTGAACCTTTCAAATAATTCACACTTGTATTTTCAAAGAAATACACACATTTAACTCTTTGAATGATCATCTCCTTTCTTATACTAGTTTGTTCAATTTACAAAATTATTTTCACGTAAATCAAGTATACAAAATCCATTAAGTAATATTCCAGCTTCTATACAAAACATTATTATTATAAATAGAACAACAATTGTTCTTAATTATAATACCAAAGATTTCATTGTCCAACAATAAAATGGAAATAATATTTTAACAAGAATTGGAATACAATAACAACTTATCGACTTAATAGATTTATCCAGTAGGCATTGCTAAACTATAAGTTTCTATGGCTAATATGGCAACATTTACTACATTTTCCGCATAGGATTTACTTATATTTGTTTAGCTTTCTACAGCTTGGTCCTTCATAAATCTATATTTATGATAACCAAAGTCGGTATCAATACCCAAGTAGAACCTTGACTTAAAGAAAAATTTATTTCAATCATGAACAAAAACTGTATTGTAACCAAAACTTCACTAAGCTTCTTTGGTTAGCCTCTGCAAGATGCTTCTCACGCTTTCTTTCCAAAGGTCCAGGCTTATTGCGAAGCAAAGCAAACTCCTTTCTTATCCGTGTCGCTTTTGCTCTTATTATCCTTTGTTTACGCCTTTCTATTTACCTTCTTTGAATCGTTCCTTTTTTTAGAAGATCATTTGGCCCCTACTAGTAAGACTTGATCTTTCTTGGTTGGAAAGTGACTCTCAACATTTTTCAATATGTTAAGCAAATCAAATGAGGCCGATATCTAGCTTATTCATATGAAAAATTCACAACAATTGTGAAAGGAGTCCGGGAGTGAGTGCAAGATCAAATCTAGGCTCAACTCTCCATCCATGACAAAACTCGTTGTCCTAATTGATCAATCAAATTAATAATGTTAAGGACTTTTATCTCAGATCAGTAGTGTCACCTATCATTCTAGATTGGAAGAGCTCCTTAGATATCTGATATCTATCAGTCCTACTTTCCTCACCATCAACTACTTGATGTGCAGGAATATAGTAGAAGCATCCATAGTTTCATCTTGACGTCAAGCTCATTATTTATAGATGCGAGCATGATGCATCGAGCCAATCAGTGCATCATCTTGCCACTTTCTAAAAGTAGCAATGTCTTCCTCGGAGGCATTGTTCTGCAAACCATTCATGAGGATAGGCGATTAAGGACATAAGATAGCTTTTTCTACCATGAGAACTATTCTCAAATTCCTTAATACGTTAAATAACATCTAATATGTTTCGCAGTGATAGTAATTTAGACATTGTAAAATTATGTAAATGAATTTGTAATTAACAATATTTCAACATACATTCTATTATTAATTACCAAAATAAATTAGGTTTTGTTTTAAATTGGTATCTCCCACTATTTTCTTCAAACTATATTACCCTCACTTATATAGTTCGGCAAAATCTAATTAAAGATTTGCTAGTGAGAATAAGGATCCCATTTCAAATGTATATAGCCTTGTGGTGACACAACAAACTATATATAAATAAATAGGTAGACAACTTTTGTCAATTACATCAACTATGCAACTCCTTTTCTTTTTGCTCTTAGATTATTTTGATCAAGTGGTGGCACATCCAGAATCAAAATTATCTAAGTTAAGTCCCAACCTAGCACTCCATATATTCAAAAAAAAAATATCATCCTTGTGGTGACACAACAAAACAATATTGTTCAATTTTCTTTATAAGCATCAAATGTGATAAATTAACATCTTAAATACTTAATACTTGCCTTGTGGTGACACAACAAACTCATATTAAATATTTAATACTCTATTAATTTTATCATGCTAAGAAAGCGACGCTCGATATTCCAAATATCTTTGAACGCTTAGGACTTAATATAAAAATTGAGGGTTTGTTATTAATTTGTCTCATCTTGTTTAGCGGCATTTATATATATATATAAAATACGCGTCATATTAATGATCATGCGAAGCATGTTTGCATAATATATAATATATATAGTATAAGCGTACACATATAGAATACTATATTCTACCCTTGATTGATTATGGACTTTTATTCTAGTTTGTCTCACTAGAGCCACCAAGTGAACCAAAAGGTCAAACCCCCAAAGTGTAAGGATTAATATTTAAATATAACTATTACATTTAAACCCGGCTCATTACAAAAATCCAGGTCTTCAAGCGCTCTCCTTGCTCCTTGATCTCCAATTTTTCAAAATTAATTCTAACTATTCCTATTACAAAACTATTTAAAATAAATAGAAACCTTGATCGTGATCGAGGGAAGTACATAGAGAGAGATAGAATTTACATTAAGAAAAATTAGAGAAGACGAGGTACGCAGAATTCCCCATTTAATAAAATCCATACATTCATGCATCCAACTAAAATAAAATCCAATTATATTGGGTCAATAGTCCATAATCAATTCCATTTATTATCATACACATCATCATATGCATCAATAAATAACATTCATCTTATGAATAATAAACATTTAATATATATATTGATATCATTTAATGGGCAAATTTAGTTAGTATAAAATCTAATTTTGAATCAAAATAAACTCCTTTATTTTAATCCAAATTTAAATCAAAATAAAACTATTTAATTTTAATTTATCCAATTTTGAATAAAATAAACTATTTTATTTTAATCAAAATCTTTAATCAAAATAAACTCCTTTATTTTAATTAATTATGGAATCCAATTCCATGTAAAAAAAATCTTATTAAAGGAAACACGAATTCTTTTCTATTCACAAATAAACTCCTTTATTTTGAATAATATGAAATCTTATTTCATATTTAAATAAACTCCTTTATTTAAGGAAACATGGATTCTCTTTCCTATTCACAAATAAACACTTTTATTTTGAATAATATGAAATCTTATTTCATATCTAAATAAACTCCTTTATTTTAGGAAAGATGGAATACAATTTCAACTCCAATTAGTTATCATGGAATCCAATTCCAACTCTAATTATTAGTTAAGATGAAATTTAATTTTAAAATTAAAATAAACTTTATATTTTAATATTAAAATAAACTTTTATTTTAAAATTAAAATAAACATTTTATTTTAATTATAAAATAATTAAGAATAATATATATATATATATATATATATATATATATATAACTATTATATATATATATATATAATATAATAACCAATATATATATATATATATATATATATATATATAAAACCGTGAATCTTCTTTAACAAACTAACGCTTTTATATAAATATATATATAATGTACCAAGTCGCATAACCATGTTAATTAATAATACCAAGTTTATTTTATTATTAAAAAAAAAAGGAATATATTATCGATTATTTCACTAACGGTGGTATATATATATATATATATTATATATATATATATATATATATATATATAATATATATATATCATACCACCGTTAGTGTGAATCTTTGCAATACGATTCACGTAAGCTTTTTTTTTTTTTTTTTAGTTTTTAGAACCCAAACTCGGCAACATAAAAAAAAAAAAAAAAAAAAAGTTTACCGAACTTCTTTTTGAATTAACAATCACGTGATCATTAAACTTTTTTTTTTTTTGAATTAACAATCACGTGATTCACCGAACTTCTTTTGAAAATAAAGTCAGCCACAGACTCGGCAACATAAAAAAAACGTTTAACGAAAACGGATTTCGCAAAATAATTATCACGTTTTTTTTTTAAAATTTTATATAACAAAATTATGCCCAATTAAATTGTTCTAAACACATATCAATATACATATCAAATTAAAACAATTAATAATTCGCATAAAGGTTTGGCTCTGATGCCACTGTTAGGTTTGTAATATTCATGTGCGCAATCAAATTGCAAAATAATGCGGAAACGTGTAAAATCAGAGTTTTAAAATTTTACAAACCATAAACCCGGATCACCCTTTATGCACAATTATTAATTAAACGAAAAGATAAAGAATAAAATCATACCCTTGAAGATCGAGCTTCTTCAGATACAAGTTCACCTCCAAATCCTTTCGCGTTCAACTTGAATCCACCGGGTTTGGTTCCTTCCTTTGATCAACGTTAGCCACCCATGTGTTTGGCCTCCAGAGGTGATCCACCAAGGAAGAATAAAGATTCAAGAAAATGGGTGGTTGGCTAAACCCTAGTTTTTCTATCTCTATAGAAAGGGCGTACTCTCCAACAATTGGAATTATTACGTATATCTGATATCTAATATAAGACTCCTCTTATAAAGATATCAAGTAACCCTATTAAAATAAGGTATTATTTAATTAAAAACCTTTTAATTAAATGGGCTCCCTAATCTTATTAGGGATAATTAATTAAACTCCTTTAATTAATTTTTCCTCCTAATCCTATTAGGATAAATGAGAGTACTTATATTAAATTAATTCCTAAACTCTTTAGAAATTAAAATAATAATAATTAATAATATATTAATAAGACTCCTCTTATTAATTTATATTTAATATTTCTAAAATATTAAATAATAAATATTAAGCTATTTAATTTATTCTATCACCATAGATTAAATTAAGTATACTTAACATATTATTACGATTATGCCATTAACTTCTTAAATAATTATTCTTCCTTTTATGGTGTGACCCTTTAGGTTCTCCATATTAAACCTATTGTGAATAAATCAATTAGAACAATTCTAATCTTATTTAAATAAATAAATTAAACAATTAATTTATTTAAATAAATAATATTTATTCTACAATAGGATAAGCCTCCTAATGATCAACGACTTTCCGGATAATATAGATTTCAACATTAATCATAAAAGAACCTTTGAGTAAATAGTTACCGATAATTCAATCCTCCCACCATACAATGTCCCAATTAAATATAAGACACGGAATTATCACAAGTCTTATTTTATTTAATTATATGTATTTCGACTCTTAAATGCACAACTCAAATAATGCAAATTAGAAACTCCTTTCTAATTTCATTCTCGCTTTAACCAGGACTCTTGGGTTGTCATTTATCGAATCACATAGACATTTCTCTTTTTTAATAGTAAGTGGTAGATTCTTTATCGATCATACATTATCTCCATGTAAAACTTATTATACCCAAGCATACCCTTTGATATACCCTAAGGGTCTTAAGGAATAAGTTAAAGTATAACTCATCATACACAAGATACTATGATGATCTCAAGTCCAAGGATCACTTGTCTTTACTATCACTACAGAATTCCTATCGACAGCAAGTAAAACTCCATTAGGTATTCCTTAGTGAGCCACGCTCAAAGAAACTTATTCTCTAATAATTACCTACATACTTGCTTTAGTGTCTCCACACAAATGATCATGAGATCAATCATCCTCATCCAATGAAAGAAGTTACGTATGTACTAATCTATCCTGATTTACTAATCTCCAATTTAGTAATCCAACGATTGGGAACTATTTTAGTTTTAAGCTTTCTAAAATTTAGATCTTATTAGAATGATCATCATCATTATTCTAAAATCATTGTTTAAAACTATGGGTTTATCACATATTATAAAACAGCATCATGTAGATAATTAAAAGCCTTTAATAAATTAATACTTTTTATTAATAAATGAATAAGATTGTTACAAAGTATATGATTTATCATCAAACATGATTGACTTGTGTGCATACTACTTTCATCTTCAGCCTGCTCTTCTAACTCATGAACACGATTTTGTAATTCTAAAATTATAAATTATAAATTTTTATAAAACATGATTTGTAATGTTCTCATCAATTTTTATCGCTGAGACTCAGCTTAATAAATAAACCACATCATCGAGTCATCCCTGCACTACGGGCCAAGGATATTCATTAAATCATCAATGGTCATGACTATACCGAGTAATCCCTGGTCATAATCATACCAAAAACTGTTCATCAATGCACTACAGGCCACTGAGGACTTTTACCACATCATTTATAACATTACAGGTCATGATTATACCGAATAATCCCTGGTCATAATTATATCAAGCCCATCTATGCACATAAGCCAAAGATGACTTTCATCACAATATAAGCATGAGGATGATGACAATAATATAAGCATTAATCAAACGAAAACAAGGATAAATATTAAAGACTTTAAATTTATCCAAATATTATCAATCACTTATTAAACTCATCATCTAATATTATTAATATTAGAACAATATTTGAATCACTTCTTAAACTTATAAATAATTTATTTCAATTGTTTACACTTTATCAAATAATGCATTTAATCATTCAAAAATTCCATACTCATAAAATTTCATCACCAATGATCAAATCCCTCATCAAAAATCTGCATGTACCCTATATAAGATTCTTAAGCCATAAAATCCTATTTTTCAATTTTGTTACTTCACATAACATATTTAACTCATATGTTTGTAACTAAACCATTTTTATGAAAAATTACCAAATCAACTTATTATTTTTCTATCCTTTGTCCAAATATATATACATATATTTCATACAAAAAAAGTATTTTTTTTATAACTTTTCAACTCCCTTAAGTATTTTTCAAAAATAAATTTCTAATTAAATCCTTAAGAAATTAGCTACCTCATGTTTAACTCCAGAAATTCCCAAATCTTGGCAGGATCTTACTCATGTAAACGTGAGCTTCCAGTTAAAATTTCATGGTCATCGAAGTTATAGAACTCCGGTTATAGTATTTTTCGTCGAAAAAACCTAAATATTGAAATAGTCATAACTTGCTCATTATAAGTCGGAATGAGCTCATTTTTGGACAGGAGATACTTTATACCATATATTTCCATGTCCCAAAAGGCCAGAATTTTTCTCACAAATTAAGTGGCCGAAATTGCCCATTTAAATTTCAAGCGAAGACTTTTGGTACTTTACAATTTTTGACTCCTTTGCTAAAATGGCCCATACGAAAAATCTACAACACCATTTCCAAAGTGATTCCACTTGGATAAGTTAGAAAACTCATAGATCTAACTCTAGAACTTGACCACACTCAAAAATTCAAATATAATAGGAGATATGGTCAATTGAATTTCATGTTCCATTTTCACAAAAAATCTAATTTTCAACCCTTTGTGATTTCTAAGAAACTTTCTTTGCTTTTCACATAATAACCAAATATAACTAATCATAACACTTACTAATACTACATATACCCATGATTTTCATCAATCAAATATTTTATTATGACTTTCATCATAATCCACGTAAATAGATCATTTCCACAATTTAATAAGGAATGAATACAAAGGATCATTCACCATGCATGTGGTAATCCACATAGACAGGTTATTACAACAGAATAATAAAGAATGGAATAACTGAAGAATTCACCATGCATGCGATAGATTAGACAGAAAGGTTATTCCCAACATAATAATAAATAATGGAACCAGGTCATGCGTAAACGAACAAATAGGATATTCCGACAAAATAATAAATAATGGAATCGGGTCATGCGTAAACGCACAGACAGGATATTCCAACAGAATAATAGAGAATGGAATAACAAAAGACTTCACCAGGTATGCGATAGACCACACAGACAGGTTATGTAAGACCCCAACTTATTATTAATGAAATTTAATTTTCTCTATTTATTATTTTGAAATAGTAAGGGTTGATTTGATTAATGTGGATAGTTAAGGGTAAAATACGCAAATACTTCAAAATAAGCAAGTGGTTATAAAATATTCATTGTTGTCGGAGAATATTCGTTTGGTCATGGAATATTCGTACTTTCGGGGAATATTCGTACGACGACGCAGCCATGTGTGGGCCCCATAGCGGAAAGAGATTGGATGAAGAAAACGACAAATATAAGTTGTTTAAAAATAACAAATAGAAGTTGTTATCAAGTTATCTTGTTAAAATACTCGGTGGTTAAAACACGGTAGACACACCAGTATTGCACCAATTATTGATTCTTACGTAAGAAGGCACTACTCAATAATGGTTACGATGAATCTTATTCAATATTTTATTGATTTAATAATTCTCTGCGTTGATATTTTATATTCATTGTTGTTTCAATAATTGTCATTACACAAGATTTTTCATTATCGAAAGCAATAATTCATATTATCCTAATAATATTATTAGATAACATTATTGGCAATGTCTAGAAAGTTCTGCTTAAGAGGTTTGGTCACCTAATTGCGCGCACCAAAGAAGGAGAAATTCTTATTGAAAGCCCTCTCTTCCTTGAACCTGCTGGTTGTCAATATTGTGATTCTCAGAATATTATTTGTGAATAATTAATTATTGATTCATATGATGAGGAAAATATTGATTTTATGTGGATATAGATGGAGAAAATTTTTAATGTGACAATTGTTGAAAATTGAAATTTTATCTTTTTCGATAAAATAATTCATTTAAATATATTATTATAATTTAATAATATAATAATGGTGATATTTTTACAACGAATGTGGGATATATGAGTATACGAGAGGAAGAGTATTTTTGTTGCAATAAATGTTTAAAACATATTAAACATGTCTCTGGTGGACCCCATTTATCGACTAAAATTTGATTATATACCGTAAAATCTCCCGTTTGTGGATTTCTTTGCCAATTTCTATTTGAAATTTGGAAAAACTTTCTTCCGTAAAAGTTGTAGAGAATTGAATTTTCTATAAAAACTAGCGAGATTCAATTTTCTGATGAAAGGGCTATTTATTATGAATTATTGAAGTTCAAGCTCAAATAATTTATTTTGGAAGTTTAAAATATTTAAAATTAGAAAAATGTTTTTCTTACTTTTTCTAGAATGTGGCATGTGTTTGATGGTGAAATCGATTCTAGGCATGTGTAGGAAATTTATATAATTATATTATTAATTTATTAAATTTTCGCTTTTGTGTTCTAAGCAATTTCCTATAAATAGGTGCTTAGGTTAAATTAAAATCACACCAGAATCAAGTTTTCTCTCTCTATATTATCGAGCGTATTCTTGTGAGTATTTTGAGTATACTTTGAGTATTGTTAGACGGTAAAAGTTCCTTCAAAGACTATATCCTCAGATTCCAATTTAGAAGTACTAATCTTTCGAGGTAAGGGATGTTATTTTCTTCTCAAATGATATTATTTCTTCAATATCATTATCTTTGAAATATTGGTTGGAACTTTTTATCAAATTTGGAACTTTTTCATGTCGGGATTACTATTCATGAGTTACTATTCACGAGTTACTATTCATGAGTTACTATTCACGAGTTACTATTCATGAGTTACTATTCACGAGTTACTATTCACGAGTACTATTCATGAAGCGTGAAGATGTTTTTTGTGGAATTTCTATCTTTTGGTGTCGGAGTTACTATTCACGATACTGAAGACTATTCAATTAAAAAATAAAATTTCTTCTTTTTGTCCAAAATATCTATTCTGGATACTAGCTTTGATTGTATCCATGTTTTGGTCATTCTTGAATTTTACACCACTATGATTATTTTTGAGGTATTTTTGAACATGGATAAAACAAAGTACGAATCCTTAATCCTTAATCCTTGTCATTTTGTTTCAATTTGGATTCGCTTTCTTTAAAAATATTTTTCATCATCCTCGATGTCTTAAATGATGATATTATTGAATATCTTTGGCTGTAGAAAGTAAAAGATGAATGATTTCTCAAGAATATCTTTGGTAGTAGTGCAAAGATGAACAGTGTTTAGATGAAACATGACCAAATCGATGAATATCTTTGGCACAGTAGTGCAAAGATGAATATTTGATTCCGTATTATATTGATTGATGTTACAGGATAAAAGATAGACGATGAACTTTTAAATTCATACATAGAAGATAGTAGTTTGCATTCTCTACTTAACTCTTCTAATGAATTATTATTTCATTGCGAATATTGATTTAAAATTTGTTGTTTATTGAATTCTATTAGATTTTTCCTCATGAAGACTAACGGTAATTTGTTGTATATTATCTTAGTCATAATATTCTTTACCGGGCTAGTTGAGCTCACCCTTTTCCTTTTGTTCCATTTTTCTTCTCGTGGAGGCGAGAATATAAGCGAAGTACTGAGCCTGGGTATGGAATGAAGGTTTTAGAAAGAATCGTTTAGTAGTCCTCACCATTTTTGTAAAATAATGTATCAATAAATGTGATGAGGATTTATTTGAGTATAGATATTGTCTAGAAGATAATATTTGTATTCAAACTCATAGTTTTCTTGTTGTAATAATAAAGTTGTAGTTGTTTCGTACCATGTATTGACAACTCGAATGGGTGATGTATACCTATTTTGGGGCGTCACAAAGTTATTCCAATGTAATAATAAATAATTGAACGGTGTCAATGCGTAATACGCACGCATGATATTCCAACGAATAATAAAGAATGGAATAATGTAAGAATTTCACCGTAATACGCGGTGATTGCATATACAAGTTATTCCAACAGAATAATAAGGAATGGAATAACAGAAGAATTTGACCATGTATGCGATACTTCGCATATACAGGTTATTCTAACAGAATAATAAAGAGAGGAATAAAAGAAGTTCTCTTCATGAATACGAACGAAATAATACCCCTTACGAGAACAACAAATAATATCCCTTACCTTATAAAGAAGAGTACTCCGACGGGTAAGGCGGGAATATACTTGAAGAAAACTTACACTACGCTCAAAACTTTCTTAAACTCTAAAGAAATACGCTCAAGATTATAGAAGGAGAATTCTCTGAACTTCTGGTGTGATTTCAATTCTAACTAAGCATCCTATTTATAGGAAAATAGAAAGGATACTATGCAATAAAATATAATATAAAATATATATATATATATATATATTTTATTTAAAATCTAATACAACAATTAACTTTATAAAAGTATTCTGTTTTATATAAAAAGATTTTACTATGCAAACACTATGCATGTATTATGCAAACACTATGCATAATAAAATATATTATATTCTAATTATTGTCTAATAAAATAAATAAATTTATAAAAGTATTCTATTTTATATAAAAGATTTTTTATCAGTAAAAATACTATGCAGCAATATGCAAATACCATGCATAATAAAATATAATATATTCTAATTATTGTCTAATAAAACAAATAACTTTATAAAATTATTCATTTTATATAAAAAAACTTTTCTGCTTTTATTACATTAATAATACTAATAAAATAAAATTTATATATATAATATATATATATATATATATAAACTTCCGTGACTTCATAAAAGACACCTCAATATATTTAACAACATTTATCATCATTATTATAATTCACAATATTAATCGACTGTGTCGCTTTCCGTGAAATAGGGGCTTTCCAATAAGGATTTCTCCCTATCAAGCGCCGCAATTAGGTGACCAAACCTCTCATCAAGCAGTAACTTCTGTACATCATTAATATTGCAAATAATAATATTAATAACTTTGTTATCTCAATTATTGATTTAATAATATATAAAATATCGATTTATAATTGAATCAAATAACGTGAGATACTATGCAACAATTCTCAGAGCAATATTTGAAAAACCGAGTGACTTCTCACGTAAGCATCAATAATCAATACCGTATGCTACTATGCAACCAATGCCAGATACCATACTTTTACTAATGGAGTAGTTCAACAGTTTTAACGGTAAAACTTCCGCCGTTATTTTCATAAAAATATTTTTGTCGTTTTCTCAATCCGACAATAATTCTATTGTGGGGTCCACAAATGATTGTGTCATCGTACGGATATTCTCCGACAAAAAGAATATTCCCCGACCAAACGAATATTATACAACAACTTGCATACTTTTCTAAATTTATAAATATTACCCACAACTATAACGTTATCTCAAATCTACACCATAATTTTGAAAAAAAAATATTTCGAGAAATTTAAATCTTTATTCATAAAATTTGGGGTCTCACAACAATATTCATACTCAAATTAATACATGCCATATAAAGTACAGCAAAAAATATTTCAAGTCTCCAAAGGGACACGAGAAGATTTTTGTTCTCTTCATTTTACTGTGGTGCACTTTTGACGCTTTCAGGGTCGGGTTCTCATCACCCTATAGTTATTCACCAAAATCAATTATTAAGTGACGTATAAAATACGACACACACATCTTAGGACCTCAATACAATTATATATTGCATGTCATGCCATAGTGAGGACTACTAATGCTATTATCTGGACCGTCATTTCGTTCCCCGACTAGTCCCGGCTACGTTCTGATTTCCTAAAGAGAACAGTGAAAGAAAGGGGTGTGCTCAACTAGCCCAGTAAGAAATATTATGACTAAGATAATGCAGAATAAATTATACTTAGCCTTCAACAATGTTAAATTGATAAAATACAATAGACATCAAGTTTAACTGCAGCGGAATAAGCAATCCATTAGAAGAGTCAAGTAATGCATGATATCTACTATCTTCTATGATTTAAAATGTTCTCATCAATTTTTATCGCTGAGACTCAGCTTAATAAATAAACCACATCATCGAGTCATCCCTGCACTACAAAAATTAAGGATAGTCATTAAATCATAAATGGTCATGACTATACCGAATAATCCTCGTCATAATCATACTCAAAAAGCGTCCCATCAATGCACTACAAAGCCACCGAGGACTTTTACCACATCATTTATAACATTTCGTGTCATGATTATACCGAATAATCCTCGGTCATAATCATACCAAGTTCATCTCTCTCATCGTAAGCCAAAGATGACTTTCATCACAATATAAGCATGAGGATGATGACAATAATATAAGCATTAATCAAAAGCGAAAACAAGGATAAATATTAAAGACTTTAAATTTATCCAAATATTATCCATCACGTAAATAACTTATAATCTAATATTGTTAATAGTATAATAATATTTTAATCACTTCTTAAACTTATAAACAATTTAATTTAATTGTTTACACTTTACCAAATAATGCATTTAATCATTTAACAATGCCATACCCATAAGATTTTATCACCAATGATCAAATCACTCATCAAAAATCTGAATATACCTTATATAGGATTTTCAAGCCCTAAAATCCTATTTACCAATTCTTCAACTTCACATAACATATTTAACTCATATGTTTGTAACTAAACCATTTTCATGAAAAATTACCAAATAAACTTATTATTTTTCTATCCTTTGTCTAAATATATATACATATATTTCATACACAACAAGTATTTTTTTATAATTTTTTAACTCCCTTAAGTATTTTTCAAAAATTAATTTCTAATTAATTCCTTAAGAAATTAGCTACCTCAAGTTTAACTCCAGAAATTCCCAAATCTTGGCAGGATCTTACACATGTTAACGTGAGCTTCCATTTAAAATTTCATGGTCATCGGAGTTATAGAACTCCGGTTATTGTGTTTTTCATCGGAAAAACCTAAATATTGAATTAGTCATAACTTGCTCATTTTAAGTCAGAATGAGGTCATTTTTGGACAAGAGGTACATTATACCCTATATTTTCATGTCCCAAAAGGCCGTAATTTTTCTCATAAATTAAGTGGCCGAAAATGCCCTTTTAAATTTCTGGGTAGTAGCTTTTTTTGTACTTTACGATTTTTGACTCTTTTGGTAAAATCAGTCCATACGAAAATCTACAATACCTTTTTCGGTGATTCCACTTGGATAAGTTAGAAAACTCATAGATCTAACTCTAGAACTTGACTACACTCAAAAATTCAAAATATAATAGGAGATATGGTTAATTTAATTTCATGTTCCATTTTCACCAAAATCTGATTTTCAACCCTTTGTGATTTCTAAGAACTTTCATGTTTTCACATAATAACCAACATAACTCATCATAACACTTACTAATACTACATATACCCATGATTTTCATCAGTCCAATGCTTTTATTATGACTTTCATCATAATCCACGTAAACAGATCATTTCCACAATTTAATAAGGAATGAATACAAAAGATCATTCACCATGCATATGGTAATCCACATAGACAGGTTATTCTAACAAAATAATAAAGAATGGAATAACTGAAGAATTCACCATGCATGCAATAGATCGCACAGACAGGTTATTCTCACCAAATTAATAAATAATGGAACCATGTCATGCGTAAACGCACAGAAAGGATATTCCGACAGAATAATAAATAATGGAACCAATCACGCCAGAACGCATTGAGCATGTGTATTCCGAAAGAATAATAAATAATTGAATAACAACGAATTCATCATGCATGCGATAGACAAAGACAAAACAAAGTTATTCCAATGAATAATAAATAATGGAACCGAATCACGCGAATACGATGTATGTGATATTCTAACAGAAATAATAAAGAATGGAATAATGAAGAATTTCACCACGTATGCGGTATTTAGATATACAAAGTTATTCAATGAGAATAATAAGGAATGGAATAATGTAGAATTTCACCATGTATGCGGTGATTGCATATACAAAGTTATTCCAATGTAATAATAAGAAAATGGAATAACCAAGTTCTCTTCATGAATACTGAACGAAATAATACCCACTACGAGTACAACAAATAATATCCCTTACCTTATAAAGAAGAGTACTCACGAGCGTAGTAGAGGGGGGATATACTTGAAGAAAACTTGCACTACGCTCAAAGCTTTCTTAAACTCTAAAGAAATACGCCAAGATTATATAAGAGAATTCTCCTAATTTACGGTGTGATTTCAATTTAACTAAGCATCCTATTTATAGGAAAATAGAAAGGATACTATGCAAATAAAATATAATATATATATATATATATATATATATATATTATTTAAAATCTAATAAAATAATTAACTTTATAAAAGTATTCTGCTTTTATATAAAAAGATTTTACTATGTAAAATACTATGCATAATAAAATATATTTTATTCTAATTATTGTCTAATAAAACAAATAATTTTATAAAAGTATTCTGTTTTATATAAAAAGCTTTTCTGTTTTATTACATTAATAATAATAATAAAACAAAATTTATATAATATATATATATATATAAACTTTTGTGACTTCATAAAAAGACACCTCAATATATTTAACAACATTTATCATCATTATTATAATTTACATTATTAATTGACCAGGTCGTTCTTAGGAAAGAGGGGGCTTTCTAATAAGGATTTTTTCCTATTGGCGCGCAATTAGGTGACCAAATCTCTCCTTGGCAGAACTTCTAGATATCGTTAATATTCCAAATAATAATATTAATAACTTCGTCGTCTCAATTATTGATTTAATAATATATAAAATATCGACAATAATTGAATCAAATAACGTGAGATATTATGCAACAATTCTTTGTAGCAATAATTGAACAAAACGAGGTGACTTCTCATGTAAGATCAATAATCAATCTATTAGTGTACTATTCTTACGCCAGACATCGTATTCTTTTTTTAACAAGATGTGTTTAAGCAGCTTAATGGTAAAACTTCCGCCGTTATTTTCATAAAAATATTTTTGCCGCTGCTTTCTCAATCCGACAATAATTTCATTTGTGGGGTCCACCAATGATTGTCTTGTCATCACGAATATTCCTTGTTAAAACGAATACTCCCTGACCAATCGAATATTATATAACAACTTGCATACTTTGCAAAATTTATAAATATTACCCACAACTATAACATTATCTCCAATCCACACCATAATATTCAAAAAATATTTCGAGAAAATTAAATCTTTATTCGTAAAATTTGGGGTTTTACAACTGTGGCCTATAGACTCGTTTTACCGCTAAGTATGTCGCATGTTCATAACGTTTTTCATGTATCGATGTTACGTAAATATGTGGACGACCCGAACCACATTATCGAATTAGAACTAGACGAGATAGCAGAAGATTTAACGTATGATGAGATACGTGTTAAAATCTTGGATAAGAAGGATCATATTCGATACTCAAAAGTTATACCTCGAGAGTTAGAATCTGAAATGAAGTCAAGGTATCCTCACTTCTTCGGCATACTAGGTACGTACGTAAATTTCGAGGGAAAAATTTTATAAGAAGGGGAGATTGTAAGACCCCAAATTTTATGAAATGAAAGTATTTAATTTTCTTATAATTATTATTTTATTTCATAAATGGTTAAATTGATAAAAGGTTAAAGTTAAGGGTGATATGTGAAATTTTTTGCAAAGTATGCAAGTTGTTATAAAATATTCTTTTTGTCGGGGAATATCCGTACGACGGCATAATCATTGGTGGACCCCACAATGGAAGTATTGTCGTAGTTAAAAAATGATAGAATTATCTTTTTATAAAAATAACGGCGAAAGTGTTACCGTTAAAACTATTGAACAACCCGGTAGTAAAAATATAGTAATACGCGTGGTTGCATAGTAGTACACGGTATTGATTATTGATGCTTACATAAGAAGTCACTCAGTTATACTTAATTATTGCTACAGTAATTGTTGCATCATATCTCTCATATTATTGATTCAATTATGGTCACAGTATCATCTGCATAATATGATATATTATTAAATCAATAATTGAGATGATAAAGTTATTCATATTATTAATTGTAATATTGACAATGTCTAGAAGTTCTGTCAAGGAGAGGTTAGATAATCTAATTACGCGCCAATACGGAGAAATCCTTATTCAAAAGCCCCCTCTTTCCTGGGAACGACCTGGTTGTTAAATATTGTAAATTATAATATTAATGATGAATAAGTTCGTGTTGATTAAAGATGAAATTGATAGTTCCATTGTGTTGGAATTATTAGTGTTAGTGAAAATCGACATTTATTTCGATAATAATTGATGTCTAGAGGTTATAATTGACCAATCGGGTAATTAACTGGATAAATGAGCAATTAATTGCTATTAATTCATATGCTTATAACTATGTGTTCACATGTGTGTACTATTGATTCACATGATTTACTATTAGGGGAGTTGGTGCAAGATTGATAATACTTGCATGACTAAATTAAAAATGGAGGTATAGATGGAGGTATTATATTATAATTAATTTTTTCACATGTTTAGAACTATCGAGTCACATGATTTACTATTGATTCACATGATTTACTATTAGGGGAGGTGGTGCAAGTTTGATAATACTTGCAGGACTAAATTAAAAATGAAGAAAAAGAGGAAGGTATTATACTGTAATATTTCGAGCCCCAAAATGTGCAATTATTGAAATTATATTTTCCTATAAATAGAAGCTCATTCATTCATTATTTTTCACCAATTCACTAAAGCTATAGAGCATTTATGATAGAGAGAAATTATAGAGAGAAAGAAGACGAGAAGTCTGCTACCTCACTATTCTAGTATCAAGTTTTCTTCTAAGGTATTGGTATTATTCTTTCGTATTAATAAAGAGAGTTATTTTCTTTCAATACTCGTAAAGGTTGTTATTCCATTCTTTATTATTATGTTGGAATAACCTGTCTATGCGAAGTACCGCATACATGGTGAAATTCTTTTATTATTCCATTCTTTATTATTCTGTTGGAATAACCTATCTGTGCGGTCTATCGCATGCCTGGTGAATTCTGTTGTTATTTCATTCTTTATTATTCTGTTGGAATATCCTGTTTGTGCGGATTACGCATGACCTGGTTCCGTTCTTTATTATTCTGTTGGAATATCCTGTCTGTGCGAATTATGCATGACCTAGTTCCATTCTTTATTATTCTGTTGGAATAACTCATCTGTAAGGCCTATCGCATACTCGTGAATTCTCACCGTTATTCCATTCTTTATTATTCTCGCTGAATAACTCGCCTATGCGACTACCGCATGCATGGTGAATTCTTCATTATTCCATTCTTTATTATTATTACATTGAAATAACTTTATCTATATGGATTATCAGATACATGGTGAATGATCCTTCAGATTCATTCCTTATTAAATTGTGGAAATGATCATACATATGGATTACCGCATGGCGAACAAAAATTCATTCATAGCTTCATATATTCTCTTATACTCAATTGGTTAAAGCTTTGGCTTCTATACTCCATGAAATTAGTGGAATATCCTTGATATTTGCGCTTCATCTAGTATCTTTTCATGGAAATATTCTTCTGAGCATTCTTGAATTTTACTCTACAAAGCAGTATCATGTTGACAATTTGGACGTTATTGATTTCTGGATAAATTAAATTATAAATCTTCAAAATTTATCCTTGAACTTGTTTTATTGAATTATTATGGCATTGTCATCATCCTCATACTTATATTGTGATTAAAGTCATCTTTGGTTTACGTGCATAGATGGACTTAGTATGATTATGACCAAGGATTATTCGGTATAATCATGACCGTAATGTGACGAATGATGTGGTAAAAGTCGTCATTGGCATGTAGTTCATTGATGGACAGTAGTTGGTATGATTATGACCATGGATTATTCTTTGATAATCATGACCATTGATGATTATACGAATATCCTCGGGCCGTGGTGTAGGGATGTTGTGGTTTATTTATTAAGCTGAGTCTCAGCGATAAAGTGATGAAAAACCTTTTAAATCATAGAAGATAGTAGATTTTATGTTCTACTTGACTCTTCTATTGGATTGCTTATTCCGTTGCAGTTGTTGATTTAAAACTTGTTGTCTATTATATTCTATCAGTTGTTATACTGTTGAAGGCTAAGGATAATTTATTCTGCATTATCTTAGTCATAATATTTCTTACTGGGCTAGTTGAGTTCACCCTTTGCTTTCATTGTTCTCTTCAGAAAATGAGAATATAGCTGGGACTAGTCGGGGAACGGAGTGACGGTCCAGATGATAGCAATAGTAGTCCTCACTATTCTGTTAAATAGTGTGATAATAAATGTAATGAGGACTCCATTAAGTGTGGATATTGTCTAGATGACAATATTCTTATTAAAACTCTTATATTATATTTTGTCGTATCTTACACGACTGTTGTATAATTAAGTTGTATTTAAATTTTGTACAATGTATTTGGCGACTCAAGATGGGTGATGTATACCTATTTTGGGGGCGTCACAAAACTAGTAGCAATCAAACTCAAAGGCAAAGCCTCTACTTGGTGGGTGCATTTGAAATGCTTACAAGAGAGACATGGTAGGTCTAAAATCGTGAATCGGGAGAAGATGAAGAAGAAGATGATTATACATAAGAATTCTAACGACAACACTTATTAAGGTAGGGAACCAGGTCAGTCGATGATTATACAGAAGAATTCTACCAATTGATATCCTGTAATGACCTGTCTGAATTGGACTACCAATTAGTGACACGTTATTTAGGTGGTTTACGACAGACCCTGCAAGATGCCCTTAGTCTTCATTCACTACAGAGTGTTTCTGAAGCTTACCAACGAGCACGTGATGCCGAGCAATAACAGAATAAGAGGCCGGTGATGAGGAGGAGTACAGGTAGTAGACCAGAACCCCCTTAACAACCCCGTTCTGCACCACAATAATCGCAAGGTAATCCTAGTCCTAATACTCGATGTTTTAGTTGTTGGCGAACAAGGGCATAGAGCAAACGAATGTAAAAAATCTGTCAGCCAGAAGGGTAAGAACCTTTTGATCGAAGAAGATGTGGTCGATGAGAAAAAAGAGTTCGGAGAGCCCGTATATGATAAATATGATGAAGAGGATATATTATATGATGATAGGAAAAAGACTTTAGTCATTTGTAAGAATCTGTTGACCCCTAAAGGTGATTTAGGAGATGATTGGTTGAGAACCAATATCTTCCATACAACTTGCACAGTGGCAGATAAGGTTTGCAAGATGATTATTGATAGTGGTAGCTGTGAAAATGTAGTATCGGAAGAGACTATTTAGAAATTGCAGTTGAAAACAGATCGACATCCCAAACCATATAAGTTGTCATGGTTGAATAAAAGCAATGAAATAATAGTGAATAAAAAATGCTTAGTGTCCTTTTCAATCAGTAAGAAATACTTTGATAACGCTTGGTGCGATATGGTGTCAATGGACGCATGTCATGTGTTGTTGGGCCAACCTTGGCAATATGACCAAAGTGTAATTTATGATGGTCAGAAGAATACGTACTCCCTTAGTATAAAAGGGAAGAAGGTTTTTTTGGCACCTCGACGGGAAGAAAGTAGTTCGGGCAGTCGAAAACCCGAACCTATTATCCATGTCTAGACTCCTCACAAAGGCCGCTCGTGAAGGTGTGATGTATGCTCTACTCCCTTGTGGGAACAACTTGATAGAAAGAAACCTAAAAGTATCAACCGATGTACATAAGATTATGTCGGAGTTTACTGATCTGATGCCCGAAGAGTTCCCTCCTGGACTACTGCCGATGAGGGACATTTAACACTAAATAGATCTTGTTCCAAGGTTGATTTTACCAAACAAAGCGACATACAGGCTAAGTCCCAAGGAGTCCAAAGAGCTACAAAGACAGGCAATGAAATTGATGGAAAAGGGACATCCGTTAAAGTATGAACCCATGTGCAGTACCAACACTGTTAGTGCCAAGGATTGATTCTGGTGTATGTATATTGACAGCAGAGCAAGCAACAAGATTACACTGAAATACAAATATCCGATACCTCTCTTTGATGACATGCTAGATCAGTTATCTAGAGAAAAAGTTTTTTCAAAGATTGATCTGAAGAGTGGATACCATCAGATAAGGGTAAGGCCCGATAATAAATGGAAGACAACGTTCAAAACTCATCATGAGTTATATGAGTGGATGATTACTTCTTTCGGCATTTCCAATGCTCCTAGTACATTTATGAGGTTCATGCACTAAGTATTATGAACTTTTATGAGGAAGTGTGTGGTGGTTTACTTCGATGATATTTTAATTTACAGTCCAAACTAAGAGTCGCACCATGAGCACCTACGAGTTGTTCTAGATGTATCGAGGAAGGAAGATCTGTTTATCAATCAGAAGAGGAGTTCCTACTTTACGACTTCGTTAACTTTCCTTAGCTTTGTTGTTTCTACCGAAGGTGTTCATGCTGATCAGTCGAAGATAGATTTCGTATTAGCATTGCCTAAACTGAAGACCTTGTATGATTTTAGAAGTTTCCATGGCTTGGCTTCTTTCTATCATAGATTCATCAGGAACTTCAGAACGTTAATTGCACCTATCACATATTGCTTAAAAGGTAAATTATATATTTAGTTGGTTCGAAGAGGCCGACCTTTGTTTTCAGCTGGTTAAGAAAAAATGACCAAAGCACCCATATGAGAAATTTTTTAAAGTTAATTGTGATGCATTGGGAGTCGGTATTGGTGGTGTTCTCAGTCAAGAGGGTCGGCCAATGGCTTTCTTTTGCGAAAAGTTATCAAGGTCGAAGAAGAACTACTCTACTTATGAATTGGAATTCTATGCCATTGTTCAGTCTCTGAAGCATTGGAGTCATTATCTAATCTAGATGGAGTTCATTTTTATCACCGATCATGAGGCCTTGAAGTACATTAATAGCCAGCAAAAGTTGAGTAGAAGACATGCTAAGTGGGTGGCGTATTTGCATGAGTTTACTTTTACACTGAGACATTTAGCTGGAAACTTAAATCGAGTGGCCGATGCGCTTAGCCGATGGACGATTCTACTTACTATCATGAGTAGCAAGGTTACAGGTTTTAAAGCCTTTGCTGATATGTATGTGTTAGGTTTGCTAGAAATGTGTATATGAAATCAAATCACATAAATGAAGCGGAAGCGTAATATAATTGTATTTTAAAATTTTCTTACAAACCATAAACCAATATCATTCCTGTGCTTTATTATCAATTTATAAAAGAGTAGGAGAATCAGAATCAGAATCATACCTTTGAAGATTCGAGCTTCCTCAGGTACAAGTTCAACTCCTAATCCTTCGTGCTCTCCTTGATTACGCGGGTTTGATTCCTTCATTTGATCAACGTTAGTCACCCAAGCATTTGGCCTTTAGAGGTGATCCACCAAGGAAGAACAAGAATCAAGAAGAATGGTGTTTTGGCTTAAACCCTAGTTTTTCCTATCTCTGTAGAAAAAAGGCATACTCTCCAACAATTGAAATCACCTATATAATATCTAGCATAAGACTCGTCTTATATTGATATTAGTCAACCATTCTAATCTAATTAGAAATAAGATTATATTTAATTAATTAAATCCTTTTTAATTAATAAAGCTCCTTAATCTCATTAGAAATAATTAGTTAAACTATTTTAATTAGTTAAGCTCCTTAATCTTATTAAGGATGATTAATTAAATTTTTAAATTAATTTGCCTCCTAATTTTATTAGAGGAATAAATGAGAGTACTTATATTAAATTAATTCCCAAACTCCTTTAGAAATTATAATAATAATTGTAATAATATTAATAAGACTCCTCTTATTAATTAATATTTAATATTTCTAAAATATTAAATAATAAATATTAAGCTATTTATGTAAGACCCAATTTTATGAAATAAAAGTATTCAATTTTTTATAATTACTATTCATGAGTTACTATTCACGAGTACTATTCATGAAGCATGATAATTTTTTTTTTCGTAAGAAGGCATTACTCAATAATTGTTACAAAGAATTACTGTTCAATATTTTATTTTATTGATTCAATAATTGCTACGTTGATATTTTATATTATTGTTGTTTCAATAATTGTCACGGCACGATATTTTCCATTATCTAGCAATAATTCATATTATCCTAATAATATTATTGGATAATATTATTGGCAATGTCTAGAAAGTTCTGCTTAAGGAGAGGTTTGGTCACCTAATTGCGGCCACCAAGTAAGGAGAAATTCTTATTGAAAGCTCCCTCTTTCTGAACCGCTCGTTGTCAATATTGTGATTATGTAATATTATTTGTGAATAATTAATTATCGATTTTATGATGAGAAAAATATTTATTTTATGTGGATATAGATGGAGAAATTTTTTAAAGTGACAATTGTTGAAAATTAATATTTTATCTTTTTCGATATAAATAATTCATTTAAATATATTATTTTAATAATATATTAACGGTGATATTTTATAATGAATGTGGGATATATGAGTATATGAGGAAGAAGAGTATTTTGTGGCATTAAATGTTTAACACATGTTTTGTGTGTTGGTGGACACAATTATCGATCCAAATTTAATTATAAAACAGTAAAATCGACCGTTTGTGGATTTCAGCTTAATTTACATTTGGAATTTGGAAAACTTTCTTCGCAAAGTTGTAGAGAATTGAATTTTCTATAAAAAGTCATGAGATTCAATTTTCTGATAAAAGAGCTATTTATTGTGAATTATTGAAGTTTCGATTATCTAAAAAGTGAATTGATTTTAGAGTTTAAATTATTTTTGTTAGAAAAACGTTTTTTGTATTTTTTTTGGACATCATTAACATGTGTGGCTGGTGTTTTTGACCAAAAGGTGGGCTAAGGAAAATTTGTATAATTATATTAATATTATATTCAATTTTCTGCTTTGGTGTTCTAAGCAATTTCCTATAAATATGGTGCTTAGGTTAGAATTGAAAATCACACCGTAAATCAAGTTTTCTCTCTATATTATCGAGCGATTCTTGTGAGTATTTTGAGTATACTTTGAGTATTGCTATCTGATTACCAAGTTCGTTTAGCGTTATATCCAACATTCCAAAGATCTTTCTTTTTTTTGAGGTAAGGGATAGTAAGGGATTTTAAGGGTTATTATGTTTTTAGTTTCAAAATTTTTTTGAACCTTCAAAAATTCTGGAAAAATTTGAAATGATATTTTGATGAGTTTTGTAGATTGTGTCCAAAAATGGAGATTTTTGGATGTATAGATTAAGAGTTATGGATTTTATGAGAAAAGACTATTTTAAAAGTAACTATTTATAACTCCTTGTGATTAACTCCAAAATTGATGAAATTTTTATTGGGAGTACATCTATATAATATCAGTATACCGTGTAAATTTCAGAATTTTTGGATAAAAGTATAATTTATGATAAATGTTTAAATATTCAGTGGTTTTGGCTATATGAAAAATAGTAAATGAATTTTTATAATTTCGAGAAAAATATATGTGCAATATGGGACTATGTTATGCTAAATCCTAGAAAAGAAATATTTTTGGAACTGATTTGGTATTTTTCATGAAATGTTCTAGTTATGAGTAAATGAATTAAATATGTTATGTGAAGAAAGAAAATTGGAAAATATGATTTTATGGCTTGAGAATCATATATGAGGGTATATGCATTTTTTGATGAGGGTTTTGGTTATTGGTGATGAAATCTTATGAGTTTGGCATTTTATGATGATTAAATGCATTAATTAGTAAAGTGTAAACAATTTAATTAAATTGTTTATAAGTTTTAGAAATGATTAAAATATTATTGTAATATTAATAATATTAGATTATGAGATTTCTAAGTGATTTATAACATTTGGATTAAGGTGTTATAAATATGGATATGAATTTTATTATGAAACTTTATCTTTTCGTGTCGAGGTTATTATGCACGTATACGGTACGATGTACGAATACGGGGTACTATTCACTACAAATTGGTTTCTTCTTTGACCAAATTATCATTGATTTATGAATCTTACTTTTGAAATTAAAACCATGTTTTGATTATATTATTTTTATATAACATTCTTATAACCCTAATGATGATATTTTTCTTTGACTTGAGTGTAAAGATGGGTAGATTATTGGTATGATCGTGACTATAGGTTCTCTTTGGCCAGTAGTGCAAAAGTTGAATTGTTGACTGGTATGATCATGACCATTGAATTTACAATTGAATATTTTTAGCTTAAGTGCAAAGGTGAATTGATTATCATGGTTATAATTATTGTTATATAACTTCTGAAATGATTATGTATTTCTTTGATATATGAATATCTTTGGCTCATTGTGCAAAGATGACTTGTTGATGAATATCTTAGCCTGTAGTGCAAAGATGAATTATTGATGAATATCTTTTGCTCGTAATGCAAAGATGACTTGTTGTTGAATATCTTTTGCTTTGTAGTGCAAAGATGAATTATTGATGAATATCTTTGGCTCAGTAATGTAAAGATGACTGTTGTTGAATATCTTTAGCTTTGTGTAGTGTAAAGATGAATCTGTTGATGAATATCTTTGGCCCGTGGTGCAAAGATGAATTTATTAGTATGATTATGAATGAGGAACGTGATTTGGTATAACCATGATATTTGATGTTTCGGGTAAAGACGGTGATGAAAATTATCTTCGTCCCGGATGAGAAAAGGAATTTAGAATCACAATTATGATTATGAGTTATTCATATGATTGTGGAAAGGAACCTGTTGATTGATGTTACGAGGATAAAATATTGTTGGTGGACTTTTAACGTGGAGAAGATAATAGACTTTATAGTCTATTTGACTCTTTTAATGGATTGCTAGTTCACCGCAACTATGGTTGAAAAGTTTTATCATCTACCATATGTTCTAAATCTCCGATTTATTATTGATGAAGACTATTGATAATTTATGTATCTTTAGTTATAATATTCTTTCTTGAAATTAGTTGTGCTCACCCTTTTGTTTCCCAATTCCTTTAGGTAATAAAAGTGTAATTGGGTTGGGTTGAGCGGGGATAACAAGGGAATAGAATCAATGGTCTATAGTTGTTGAGGTTCTCCCTAAAAGAGTATGAAAATAATTTTATTGAGGACTTTAGTGTGTTGTATTTTATACATCATTTAATAGTTATTTTTGGTGAATTAAATAGGGTGAAGCGAACCCAACTTTGGAAGGGTGTTTTGTCACTATCATACAAGATGTCTAATGACATACAAACTCGTGTTATCATAAGACATGGTTGTGCTTCCACTTGGCTTGAGTATATTTACAAGCACTACCTATATAATCTTAGTGTTTGTTTGGAGTATAATACCCAATTAGAGAGACAAATGGAGATAATGATATGTCAAGAGAAGACTCACCATTGGGAAGAATATGATAGTAATATTCTCGTTTTTCTTTGGGGTCTATTGGGTCAACCAAGGATAATTCTGTGGCCATATGATATCTACCATAACCTAAAAGCATGGCCTCCCATGTATGAAGGTTTCCTTGAGCACTTCCCAAAGATTCTAATTTCTAAAACAGTTTTTGACTATACCTTTTTGTAAGGTGTCATTGTGACGTACTCTGCTTGGTATATATTTGTATCCAAACTCATAAAGATATGTGTTGTTGTATTTTGCACGACAATTGTTGTAATAAAGTTGTAGTTGTTTTTCGTACCATATATTTGGCGACTCAGAATGGGTTGGATGGAATGGACCTATTTTGGGGTCGTTACAATTTAATTTATTCTATCACCATAAATTAAATTAAATACATTTAACATATTATTACGATTATGCCATTAACTTCTTAA
Organism: Panax quinquefolius; assembly: GCA_020205615.1. NCBI lineage: Eukaryota > Viridiplantae > Streptophyta > Magnoliopsida > Apiales > Araliaceae > Panax > Panax quinquefolius. Next base: position 155,440,604 of record CM035152.1, read on the forward strand.
ATAATTTTTCTTCCTTTTATTGTGTGACCCTTTAGGTTCTCCATATTAAACTGGTTGTGAATAAATCAATTAGAATAATTTTAATCTCATTTAAATAAATAATTTAAACTATTAATTTATTTAAATAAATAATATTTATTCTACAATAAGGATAAGTCTTCTTAGCGATCAACGGCTTTTCAGATAATATAGATTTCAACATCAATCATAAAAGAACATTTGAGTAAATAGTTACCATACAATTCAATCCTTCCACCATATAATGTCCCAATTAAATATAAGACATGAAATTACTGTCAAGTCTTATTTTATTTAATTATATGTATTTCGATTCTCAAATGCACAACTCCGAATAAATGCAAATTAGAAACTACTTTCTAATTTCATTCCACTTTGGCCAATGATTCTTGAGTTGTCATTTATCGAATCACATAGGACATATCTTTTCTTTTACTAGAAGCGGTAGATTCTTTATTGATCATTCATTATCTTCATATATAACTCATTATACCCAATCATACCCTTTGATATACCCTAAGGGTCTTAAGGAATAAGTCAAAGTATAAATCATTATACACAAGATACTATGATGATCTTAAGTCTAAGGATCACTTGTACTACTATCACTTCAGGAATTCCTATTGACAGGCAAGTAAAAATCCATTAGGTATTCCTTAGCGAGTCAATTTCAGTGAACTTATTCTCCAATAAGCACCTACATATTTGCTTTAGTGTCTCCAAACAAATGATCATGAGATCAACTATCCTCATCTAATGAGCAAGCAACGTATGTACCAATATATCCGGATTCACTAATCCCCTTTTTAGTAATCCATTGATCGGGAATATTTTAGTTTTTAAATTATCTAAGAATTTAGATCTCATTAGCATGATATCATCATGATTCTAAAAGTATTGCTTAAAACTATGGATTTATCACATGTTATTAAAACAGCACCATGTAGATAATTAAATGCCTTTAATAAATAACACTTTTATTAATAAATGAATAAGATTGTTTACAAAGTATATGCTTTATTATCATATATGATTGGCTTGTATGCATACTACTTTCAGTACGAAGGAGATCCTTCCTTCAGGACTGTAGTTCGGGAGGTAAGTAAAGGTCGATGACATGACTTTATTTTGCATCATGGATATTTGTTTTGTGGATTCAACTGTGTATTCCAGATTATTCACTTCGACAGCAGCTCGTTCGTGAACTTAACAATGATGGGCATTTCGGGCAAGATAAGACGTTGGCCTTGGTTTCGGCTGATTACTATTGGCCGGAGATATGCAGTGATGTGGCCCGTTAGGTGGAACGATGCTATATGTGTCAAGGGAGTTCTTACTAATGTAGGATTATACACTCCTTTACCTGTTCCTGAAGCCCCTTGGTGTGATGTTAGTATGTATTTTGTGTTAGGTCTACCCCGAACTCAAAGGGCTACGAATTCTATTATGGTTGTGGTTGATCGGTTCTCTAAGATGACTTCATTTTATTGCTTGTCGGAAGACAATGGATGCTAATCAGATCGTCCACCTTTACTTTTGGGAGATTGTGCGTCTGTATGGCATTCCTCGAACTATTATTTTAGATCGTGATACCAAGTTCATGAGCAATTTTTGGAAAAGTTTATGGGAGAAGCTCGGAACACAGTTGAATTTCAATAGTGCCTATCATCCCCAAACAGATGGTCAGACTAAGGTGGTGAATCGAAACTTGAAAAACCTTTTAAGGTATTTGGGAGCCGAAACTAAGCCAAAGTAGTGGGATTTGGCGCTACCTCAAGCAGAATTTGCATACAACAGGTTGCTACCGAATAACTGGTATGAGTCCTTTTATGATTGTCTATGGTCAAAAGCCTTCCGAGGTCTTGGATTTTGCTCTTATTCCACGAATTGGTCGAGTGCACCCCAAGGCAAATGAAATGGTAGATCACCTTCGAAGTATCCATGATTAAGTGTACCGATCTATTTTAAGAGAATAATGCTAGGTACAAGGATCGAGTTGACAGTCATCGTCGTCAGGTACTTTTTGTCGTTGGGGATTTTTTTTGGGTACTGTTGACTCGTGACCGATTTCTTATTAGAGAATATAACAAGCTTAAGGATCGAAATATTGGGCCTTGTGAAATTATGCAGAAAATCAATAATAATGCTTATCAGTTGCGCACTCCTAGTCATTTAAGGACTTCAGATATGATGTTTTCAACATGAAACACTTGAGTCTTGTTTTGCGGGGTCTGATGAAACTATTGTGAACTCGAGGACGAGTTCTTTCCACTTTGGGGTGACTAATGCATGAGGATCTTAGATAAATGATTTCGAGTTGTCGAATAAAATGTTGATGGAGTTGGATTATCATAAGTTGAAGGATCGGCACAGGCGTGGCAATCATTGACGCCTTCAAGGGGGTCGGATGGCTCGGGTATGGCTTTGGGCATTGATATTTTTGGGGTCAGATATTTGGCTTCGGATGGCGGCATGACTTCGGTTGTCGTTATGACTTCGGGAGTTGAGTTCAACTCTTCAGGAGTTCGAATCAGATTACTATTGGCTTTGATTACTATTATTTAATTCTTTTATGATAATACGCAGTGCTTTATTAGGAAGTAAATATTTTATTTTATTACGTAATTAATTACATTAAGAAGTTGTTACCTATTAGGACTTTGCGTTGTCATAATTATTTGTTATCTATTAGGAGTTTATTTTCATAATTTAGGAGTTATGTTCTATTTTGATAAAGAAGTCTTTTAGCTATAAAATCCAGCTTGTGGGTTGAATTATGGAGAGATTTTGTTTTGATAATAATAATTTACACATTAGAGAATTTTTTTTAGGATAATTTTCTTGCTTTTTTGCCTTTAAATTTCTTATTACCATAACCCGCAAGATAATTTGCTATTTTGCCGGATATCAGTGTGTTAGGAATTAGTAAGAGAATCTAAGTAAATTAAGGGTCTTGTTGACAAACATTAAACAATAGTATTTTGGTGATAAAAAATAGTTATAAAAAAAAAGATACAAAATGATGTGACTGATTATTATTGGTTATTATCACTGTTAACGCCAAGATCTTTCTCCACGTCCCAATCACCAAGACTCGTCCGATATCCTGCACAGTTCAACAAGTCAACACCAAAAGCTTGACGGCCTGACCGTCGGGGGATAGCTCCGGCGTGAGAGTCAGTATCGGCGATCACAAGGTCAACAATGGAGAGAAAAATAACGTCTAATGTCTGAGAGAGAATAATAATATGAATGTGTGTGTTACTTACCCTCTTATGTGATCTTAGCCCCATACATACTCCAGTCCCGGTTTACCGTGCCACTCATCATTTCCTGACACCTTTTCCCCCACTTCCGGTCATTTCAGCCGAAAGTATGCAGCCTACTTCCACACCTACTACCACTGTTTGCCATCGCCGGTCATCTGAGTCCCATCCTCATTAATGCCATGGAGAAAGGTGGCAGACACAGTAGTCAACTATCACTTGGCATAATGATTACCGGTCAAAGTTGGATTAAGTGACAATTTGTGTAATGGGCCAATTCAATGACTAAGCCCGAATAACGAAAATGACCCAATCGACCAGATCCAACCGAAAGGAACCAACGAAATAATCAAGTAATTGGGCCCAAATCATTCGGATCAATCAGGACAAGAGTAAAATGATCCAAGGGAGGAGCCCATTAAGTCTGGCCCAATAAGGAAAAGGATTATGGCCCAACATTGCCCCCTAGTCTTTTATTAAACAGGATGTTTAATGAAAGACTATAAACAGTATAGGCCCCTGACATAACGAATTATGATAAGTCAAAAGAGGTCCAAAGTGAAACTCACCAAAGCCCAACAAAATCGATCCAAACTGATATCAGAAATAGAAATGGGAGGCCCAATAGACATAAGTCTACTCAGGTGAAGATATTTAGACCCAAAAACGGATGAAACCTCTTCCAATTCACCATCATTGATATGAATTAAATGTGCCTCCCTCGATTACCGTGTAACCGTCAGTATAAAAGGTAAACTTTTCCAATTTTGACAGTTTTACCTGCCAATTTGAATTTCAGACTTTCAAACTTTCTTTCTATCTCTCGAGCCCTCTTTGTATTCTCTGCAAATCGTTAACATTGGTTTCTAAAGATTACGAGCAAGGTCATCCCTCGCTAGTGACACCAATCCGCCTCTGCTCCTCCAAGCCCAAACTCTACCAAAATGCTTCAAGTTCGATCGGGGCATCAAGCAACTACTAAGACGAAACCAATAATGAAATCTTCTCCCGGTCCTTCCGCATTCTACAGGAATAAAGAATAAGACCTCCATGCCAACACTCCTCGAAAGTTAAAGAGGTTGACTTGAGAGGCTTCAACTCGTTGCCACATTCCTGGATACCCATTTGGTGAGAGCTCCTGTGCGGGGAACGGATGTACAACACCACCGAAGGATGGATGGTCACATTACGATGACCATCCCGGAGAAAGGATCCAATTCCCCTTCACGCTTTCATAGTAACTTTATTAGGGTTCTGGGTGTTGGGTTCGCCCAACTAATGCCGAACTCTTATATTCATATTTTAGCATTCATAGCTTTATGCCATTTAACTTGGTGTCGAACTGCGCTCGACTTCTTCTTTCTTTATCAGATACAAGGCCTTCGGCCACCCGGAGAAAAAGGATTTAAGACTATAAGCAAGCATTCTTCAAAACCAGGAGAGAGGTTCGAGAGACGTTTATTAGTGAATACTCCTTCAAGCAACAAAGGATGGCATGAAAGATGGTTTTACGTCAAAGGACCCGAAATCATTTCTTTATCGGACTGGGCCACTGATGAAAAGATTTCTACGGACTTCGGAGACGTCTCAGAAGAACGTGAGGCCGAGATGATAGAGCTTTTGGACAATTTCGCGAGGGAGGAATGGAACTATAGACTTCTTTCCAATCAAGCGTGGTTGTACGACCACAAACGTAAGTACAAATTCATTTTATGAATATTTGAAAATTTTGTGACATGGATTCTGATGTAGAACTATTAATCTTCTGTAGTAACTTTGATCAAACCGTCGCCTTCGGAGATGAAAGACTTAGAGGATTTGTTAGCTGGAAAACCGGTAGAAGCCACCGTCGATTCTTCACAACATGAAGTCCCATCCGAAGATAATGCAGTCGAAAAATCTGCAGATGTCGATGCTGAACCTTCACAACCGGAAGCCTCCTCCAAATTCAACCCACCTACTGAAGCACCAGCTGATGAACCTCCAACCCATGCACCCATAGATGACGAACCCCTTCTCTCGGAAAGAGTCCTCCAACTTCGACGAAAGAAAAGAGCCATCCGAAGGCCTCGACTAATTTCCATCCCGTCAGATTCTGAAGCTCTTTCTGAATCTGAACCAACTGTTGATCCGACACCACCAGATATCGATCCAACACCACCAACCGCCGACCTAATACCGCCAACTGTTGATCCAACACCACCAGATGCCAATCCGGTATTAATTCGAACAAGTTTATTAGATCTACCTGCAAATGATCGTAGGCGACTTCTTCAAATCAAAAAGTTGAGAACCAAAGTCATTCCCTTAACTCCCGATGAGCTTAAAGTAACTTCTTCAACTGTTCATCCTCCAACAAACCCTGTGGAGATTTTAACTGTAAATGAAGAAGAAAGAACTGAACCTGCTGCAGTACCATCTCGAAAGAGAAAACAACCATCCCAAGCGTACCACCCCGATTCAACGCTCTGTAATTCTACCATTCGAGATCCTACTCCACTCAATCTTCTTCCCCAAAATATCTATATGGATCCTTCTCCCATTCGATGACCAACCGATGCCTTCCCCCAAGGCCCTCATCATAGAAATTCCATGATGAGGCCCTTTGAAGCGCCGACTTTAATGGCCTCGGTGACAACGCGTTAACTTTCCTTCCGAAATCTTTGATGCCTTCGTTCGGGAAAATGATGATCACCGATTTGATAATCATACGAACGGGAATTTTCTTGATGAAGGCATGAGTTATCTGGCAAAGGTAAGTGAGGGTTTTATCAGTTAAACATTTCTTTACTTGCCTAAATATTTGAAATTGACCGGATACTGTCGAATATGTGCAGGCAAACGCAGTCTTCGGGCGTTTACGTCCCAGGCATATAAACGCCGAGTCCGATGAGGAGACTCTGAGGAGGGAGAACAATATGTTAAAGGCTACATTGGCTCGAGAGAGAGAGAGGAACGTGAATCTGTTCTTCATGCCAATAAAAGTCTTCAGAGGGAATTGGCCCAAACCAAGGAGGATATGAAGGAAACTTATGACGTGCTGAGCTCGGTCAGAGAAGAACTGAAGACGATAAAAGCCAGCGAACAAAAATTAGCTACCATGAATGTCCGTTTTGTTGCAGAGACCGAAGCTTTGAAGACTACCAAAGAGGGGCTCGCTGTAGCTAATCAAAACTTATCAACACAACTCAGCGAAGTTCAGACGAAGGCTCGATCTGATAGGAAAGTCCATAAGGCCAAGCGTCGTAAGCTTCGTGGCAAGATAAAGGTACTTCAAGAACGGGACCCTCCCCTGACCGAAGAATTGGTCAAGCAAATACAAGCGGATTATCGTACATCTGACGAGCATGGCGCAGAAATTCTGAAAGTATATTATGAAGGGTACGAAGATTGCCGAAGTCGGGGCAAGGAAAAGCTAGTGGCGACCCAACTGGATCCGTCCTTGGTAGACTCCGGAGATGAAGCTGCTGTCTGAAGATAATTTTACTTTCTTTAATTTATAGGACTGTGTAAAAAGTTCCTAATTTTGTAATCAGATTAAATATTAATGAAATGTGGTTTCATTCCTTATGACTTTTGCATTTACTTTCCGCCAATACTTGATATTAATTCAACCGGAAAGATGCACAAACTCTTTCATGGACTCAACTCGAACGGCGTGTGAGGCATGATCTGCTTCATTGGGAATTTGTTTACCCCAAAAGGCCTAACAAAACCAAAAGATGACATTCGTCACCACGAAGGGCTGAAGAAGTCTAAAGAACGACGATTGTTTACCTACGAAGGGCCTGACAAGGTCTGAAGGATGACACTTGCCTACCACGAAGGGCCTGACAAGGTCTAAGTGTCGAAAATTGTCTACCACGTAGGGCCTGACAACGTCTTAAGGATGACACTTGCTTACCACGAAGGGCTCGACAAGGTCTAAGTGTCGACAATTGCCTACCACACGTATTCTCGACAACGCGTCTTAAGGATGACACTTTTTATCACGAAGGGCACGACAAGGTCTAAGTGTCGACAATTGCCTACCACGCAGGGCTTGACAACGTCTTAAGGATGACACTTACCTACCACGAAGGGCCTGACAAGGTCTAAGTGACCACCTGCCGAAGAGGCTACCATCGAATGGTCAGCGAGTCCTCCCGAACCTCCTAACACCGAGGTGGCATTTGTTGTGCCTGTCAGACTATGGATGAGCTACCGAAGTTCCTCATAAATGTTTTAAACTTCGATCCCATGAATCAAGTCATTAACCGGATCCTAGGCAATGGACCCAAGATTTACTACCCCAGATAAAGCAAGAGGTATAGGAGATAAAATCGAATATAGCTTTATGGTGGCTAATGTGGGATCGAACCATTTAGCTGACACAAAGATCCACATGAACCCTCCGAATAACATCTGCAGCTTCGGGGGGCACCCAAAATTCCTCAATAGTGGGAGATGGGTCCAAAGTGGAATACCCTTTGCAAACAACGCCCACGAATTACGATTACGTGGAAGCACTGCAACGGTTTTGTCGGACTCTTCAGATTCTCCATAACGATCATCATCTTATTTCTTCATCCATAAGGACACGACTTACATAGCAAATCGGGTGTCAAGCTTTCAACTTCTCGCACCAAAATCGCTCCCCACCGTCAATCTAACTAGTTGCGGATACAAATAATATATCTCTAAGCGGGATCGGGCTTCACCAACAAAGGTACCGAATAAAGATAGGTTGTTTATTCCACGGAAGGCGCCTTCATGGCTTCAAGTCCACTGGAACGCCTTAGCATTCTTGACCCTTTCCACGTACTCAAAGATTGGAAAACATCTTTCTTGATTTGACAGAGACCTTCTCAAAGTCTCTTTCGAGTAGTCTTATCTTTTCCATTCGAACCTACAGCTTTAGATGGGCCTCTTCGACCATAATCCCGAAGACCAATAGGGCGGAATACCCTTCTTCTACCAATCGGAAAATGGTCATTGGGTCTTCATCTACTCGCTCTTCGACCATAATCCGAAGACCAATAGGGCGGAATACCCTTCTTCGTCCATCGGAAAAATGGTCATTGGGTCTTCATCTACTCGCTTGACCATAATCCCAAAGACCAATAGAGCGGAATACCTTCTTCTGACAATCGGAAAATGGTCATTGGGTCCGCTTGATCGAAAGGACGGCCTTGAGACATGTCTTTAAAGTGTAGACTTCTTTCTAACTTGATCGGTTCGTCGATTCGACCACTTCGATATAGGATTCTAAGCAATATGCCTTCTACCCTTTTTCCCACCATGGTCGTCTTCTCTCACCAAGAAAAAATCAATCTTCTTCTAAGCATCACCTTGGGTTCTCGAACGAGAACCCCGTAAACTGCTTGTGGCGGTACCAAAGATGAGCATTCTTTAAAGGACCCAATCAATCCTTGACATATACTCATTGTGTGTAGACGAAGTCATAGTCATCACTATCCTTTAGAAGTAAGCTCTACTCTTCTTCTTCACCATGGATTAGGCGTGAGAGCGACTACAATTTGTGATTGAAAAATACTCAAGACACTAGAACTCACCCTCCTTTCTAGTGCCAATGTTAACGCCAAGATCTTTCTCTACATCCCAATCACCAAGACGCGTCCAGATATCACCTTGCAGATTCAACAAGTCGACACCAAAAGCTTGACTTGGACCGTCGAGGGGATAACTCCGTGAGAGTCGATGTCGGCGATCACAAGGTCAACAATGGAGAGAAAAATAACGTCTAATGTCCGAGAGAGAATAATAATATGAATGTGTGTATTACTTACCCTCTTATGTGATCTTAGCCCCATCATACTCAGGTCCGGTTCGTACCACTCATCATTTCCCGACACCTTTTCCCCCACTTCCTATTCATTTCAAATTTAGAAAGTATCAATTTACTTCCACACCGCTACCACTTTGTTTGCCACATTACCGGTCATCCGAGTCCCATCCTCATTAATGCCATGCGAAGGTGGCGAATACAATAATCAACTATCACTTGGCATAATGATTACCGTCAAAGTTGGATTAAGTGACACATTTGTGTAATAATGGGCAATTCAATACTAAGCCCGAATAACGAAAATGACCCAATCGTCGTAGGATCCAACCGAAAAGGACCCAACGAAATAATCAAGTAATTGGTAAAAATCATCTTGGATCAATCGGACAAGAGAATAATATGATCCAAGGGAAGTTCTAATTAAATCCTACTTCAATAAGAAAAAAGAATTATGACCCAACAATCACAATTATTTTTTGTCACATTATTTTATAAATTAATTTTTGTAAGAATTTTTGTCATCATAAGAATAGTACTTAACATTAAATTGGTTAAAAAGGTTAATTGTATTAGTACTACCTAATTACTATACTTTTCCCCTTAAGTGTTTCCATCTTTGGTCCACATCCACTTCTACTTGACGGTCATATTCACAGATTTGACTTAGTGGAGCTAAATAATAGACCTCCGCCAACAAATGTGAAACACATGCACCCAATTCATTTTTAACCTACAAAAACAAGTAAAAGAATCCGCGTAGAATCTTGTATTGTATGACTCTTTATGACGAAGCATTAAATGAAGAACACAAAAATTACCTAGTTTTATTTTTTGGTATAATTAAGTTGAAGATGAAGAATAAAAATCCATTAAATAAATGGAAAAAAATACAGTACGATGTGAATAAAACTTGCAGAATTTTGACAATCAATATTTATTTAAAAGGTGAATAAATTAGTGAATCTTTTTGTCCTTTCCTATTATTTTTGAGCTTTAATTTAAAGAGTAAACTAAATTAATGAGTCGAATTATGATGTGTATACATGAAATATGTATGAATTAAGAAAATCTCATTTTAATTAATTTATTTTATATTATTGTATACACTTTTGCGCGGTCACAATTCAATATCATCAAATATTTATTGATATATTAAATATTTATCAACATGTAAATCATTTTCGAAAGAGTATAACCAAAGTGGAGACATAATTGGGTACGCAGTATTAACAAATGAATATTTAAAAGAAGACACCAAGTGTTAAAAAGACTCAAGTCTCTTATTTATCTCTATTCTAGTATTCCATCTGTTGTACGTGTAATTCAAAATGCTACATGATCTTTATCTAGTGCTTAATTTTATAAAGAAAGACGAGTAAGCCACAATATCTCTCTTTGAAAAGTAAATAGCAACTAAATACCTATTATTACAAATGATATATTCGTATATATTTTTCCTAGACATCAAATTATTTATTTAAACCTTCAAACTTTGATATAGAAAAATCAGTTTCCTTCTCCAGCGAATCAAAAATGAACCGATTATAGTAATCATAACATACAAAGTTCGATTTATATATTTGACGATAGTTAGCTCAACTGTCATTATAACTCAAAAAAATCGTCATCATATAGTACTTTCGCTCGCTGATTCATTTGAAAAAATGCATAATAGAAAACTTATCATCCAACTTTGATATAGAAAAATTCCTTTTTCTATCGAACCTTAAACAAATGAATCAAAACGAACCAGATTATAAATATAATTTTTTCGTCATTATAAAGATATAAAAGTTCGAACAACATAGTTATGACGATAGTTCGAATCGTTGTTATAATTTAAAAAATCGTCGCTATAATCGGTTCGCTTTTAATTCGCACAATAGAAAAATTATAATCCATTCAACTTGAGTACTTAACACACCAAGTCATAAGTATATGGTACCTTTTATAAGGTACGTACGAGTAAAGATTATATATATGCATTCAATTAATGGCTTTCAATATTAATAGAGCATGCATCCCCCCTTCACCAGATACAACCTAAATCAGATGTAGTCAGCAACGGTACAATTTGTTGAATACTTCATCAGATGCTGAATAAGTTCGATAACTAACTGGTGCTGCCTTAAGTAATTTGCATTTGCTTAAGATTTTCGGTGGGTCTTGCTTGCTGGAACGAGAGCAGATCTTCTGTTCTCAAATTTTCTATCTCTTTTGTATTTTTTCACTTAAATTTTAACACACGTCTTTTTATTTAATTTTAAAATTAATTAGTGTTAAGTAAGAGACTAGGTATCAAAATTTAAGTGGAGGGGACAAGAAGAATGACGAATTTAGGAAAAAGATCTGTTATCTATTTAAACAGATTAATTTGTTGGGGATAGGGGGTGAGGTGCGGCAAATTGTTGTTATATATTACTCCCTCCTATTCAGATTAAATGACGTTTTAGGGAGTTTAATTTTATTCTATATAAGTGTCGTTTTGGAATCTCTATGCAATATTGCACTATTTTTTCCTAATTTACCCCTCTATTTAGTATGCTTAGTAAATGCAATTGTGGAGAGAAATAATTAATTAGGGACAATTGTGGAGAATGAGAAGAGACAATTGTGGAGAAAGAAATAATTAATTAGGAACATAAAAGACATTTTGTGTTATTTCTTAATAAGTATGTTTAACTCTAAAATGTCATTTAATCTGAATAGGAGGGAGTATTGTGTTTTTGCACATGAATTAAGAAAGTTATTTAATACTATCATTTAACAACTAAAATTTGTTTAAAATTTCATCACTACCCCTTTATTGTAAGTAGAAAACTATTAATACAAAGGAGAGAATTTCTTGGGACAATGAGAGAAGGTAATGGTGATATAGAAATAAAATATTTTGCATTCAAGTGGTCATCCACAATTCTTTTGATATCAAATAAAATTTTCGGATGTGGTGTCTCCAACTTCACTCTGCGGCTCTCTTTATACAAAATATATATATAACACAAACTAAAACTTAAGTTGTATTAAAGCAACTTAAAGGTTTTTTAAGTTTACACCATTTATTTTGGTGGTTACTTTCCGGCATTTAAAGGCTTCAATTAATTCATTTCTAACACTTCCCCTTGGATGACCATTTCTTAAGAATATGCCTCGTTAAAAACCTTACCAAAGAAAAATCCTGTGAAAAAAAATTTGGTTAAGGAAAAGAGTACAATATTCTAGTACTATAACTTCTAGTGCCATAGGATTGCCTCATTAAAATCTTGCAAAGGAAAACCCAATAGGAAAAAAACCTTAGCAAAGGAAAAAGAGTACAATCAGCACATATCCTTCAGAAAATTTACTCCTCCTCATGAGTACCACTGTTCATGGTAAAAATATCCTTAAGTTGACACATGTTAATACTGTATATCATCTTCTTAAAAGTCGCAATTGGTAATGGCTTAGTGAACATATTATCCAAATTATCACATGATCGTATCTACTTTACATCAATATATTCACTCTTCTGGAGCTCATGTGTATAAAAGAATTTTGGTGCAATATGCTTGGTTTTATCACCTTTGATATAGACTCCCCTAATTTGAATGATACAAGCAACATTATCTTCATATACTATTGTTGGACTATTTATGATTGATGATAATCCACAATTCTCACGAATATACTGAATTACCGATCTTAACCAAACACATTCGCGACTCGCTTCATAAATTGCAATAATCTCTGCATTATTTGAGGAAGTAGCAGAAATTGTTTGCTTAACAGATCTCCATGAAATAGTAGTATTTCCATAAGTAAATAAATATCCTATTTGTGATCGGCATTTTTGTGGATCAGAAAGGTAACCCGCATCAGCATATCCAACTAACTGTGATTTTGACCCATTTGGATAAAATAATCCAAAATCAGTAGTCCCACAAAGATATCGAAAAATATGCTTAATTCTATTCCAATGTCTCCGAGTTGGTGCAGAACTATACCTTGTTAGTAAGTTAACTGCAAATGCTATACCAGGTCGTGTGAAATTTGCAAGATACATCAAAGCACAAATTGCACTAAGATATGGTACTTCTGGACCAAAAATTTCTACATCATTTTTTGTGTTCGAAACGGATCTTTCTTGACATCAAGTGACCGACCCACCATTGGAGTGCTAAAAGGATGAGTTTTATTCATGTAAAATTGCTTTAGAACTTTTTCTTTGTATGTTGATTGATGAACAAGAATTCTATTTTGAAGATGTTCAATTTCCAGGCCAAGACAGAATTTTGTCTTACCAAGATCTTTCATCTCAAATTCATTTTTTAAATAATTTTTTATTTTTGTTAACTCTTCTGGAGTCCCTATAAGATTTAGATCATCAACATAAACTTCAACAATAGCAAATTCAAATTCTGATTTCTTGATAAAAACACATGGATAAATTAGATTATTTTTAAATCCTTCTTGTGACGCCCCCAAAATAAGTCCACACAACCCATTCTGAGTCACCAAATACATGGTACAAAATTCAAATACAACTTTATTTATACAACTATTAATTATCGTGTAAAATACGACAAAACATACGCTGTAAGTTTTAATACAAATATTGTCTCATAGACAATATTCAAACTCAAATAAAATTCTCATTATAATTATTGTCACACTATTTTACAAAATAGTGAGGATTATTAAAATAACTATCTTGGATCATTACTCCACTCCCCGACTAGTCCCAGCTACATTCTCACCACCTGAGAAGAACAATGGAACCAAAAGGAAAAAATGTGAGCTCAACTAGCCCAGTAAAGAATATTATAACTAAGATAATGTAGAAAAAATTATCCTTAGTCCTCAACAGGGAAAAATCTGATAGAATACAATAGACAACAAGTTTTAGATCAACAAATACAACGGAAACAACAATCCATTAGAAGAGTCAAGTAGAGGATGTTGTCTACTATCTTCTATGATTTAAAAGTTCATCATCAATATTTTATCCCTATAATACCAATCAATAAATATTTCCAATCAACGAATTATCTATGCACTACGGGCCAAAGATAATTGTTTGCATCACCAGTGGTCATGATCATGCCAAACACCTGTCCATCTATTCACTACGGGCCGAAGAGGACTTTCACCACAGACCTTTATCTGTAACATTAAAGGTTATAATTATACCAATACACAATTCCTGGTCATAATCATTCCAATCAACAGTCCATCTTTGCACTACGGGTCAAAGATGACTTCCAGTACAATATAAGCATGAGGATGATGACAATAATATAAAGAATCAATCAAGTGAGATCAAAGATAAATATTAGAGATTTCTAATTCAATTTATCCAGAGTTCAAAAATGTCCAAATTATCAACATGATAACTATTTGTGAAGTAAAATTCAAGAATGATATTCATGTATCAAAAATAATTTGGACAGAAAAGAAAATTAAATTCTGTTGTGAACAGTACTCATGAATAGTACCGTATGAATAATATCATATGAATAGTACCGTATGAATAGTACCTATGAATAGTACCCCAACATGAAAAGATTAAAATTTAATAAGAATGTTCAGACCAATATTCCAACGAAATGATATTAGATGAAGCGCAAAACTTAAGGAATTTTTAATCATTATAGAAGCAATACTTACCATAGAGTATGGAAGAAAATGATATTTGTTACGAATATTAAAATAAAATAATATCATTTGTCGTAGTAGAAACTAGATTATCTTGAGAGAATCTTGCACTAAAAGCTACACTTAAAGTATTCTTATACTGAAAAGAAATACTCACAATATTGCAGTAGGAATGCTTAAAATATTTTGTGTGTTTAGGATGGAGGTTGCCCCTCCTTTTATAGTGAAATTTGGAGGAGGAAAGCAATTCATTCTGCCTAACTTTTCTTTTTTCTTCCTTGCCTAATTTTTTTTTCTTTCATGCCTAACTTTTCCTCGCTTCTTATTGGTTGAGGGCCCACCAATTTGGAAGATGAAATGCATTTCAGGAGAAATGAAAAGTAATCGTGCACAGAATGATTTTGGAAAATGAATTCAAAACTAAAATGATAACATTCACTCCACTTTTATTCACATGCTAAAAATTATTTATAATAATAATAATATTACTTAAACAATTATAATATATTATAATATATTGTAATGTATCGGAGAAGATAATTGCCAAACTTTAAACAAATGTTTCATGCTAAATTCCTTCATTTATATCAAAATTGAACCAATATCCACCACATAATAATTACTCACAATTAATATTATAAGCTCGCAATATTAACAACCAGATCATTTTCAGAAAAGAGAGGGCTTTCCGATAAGGATTTATTCTTACTGGCGCATAATTATATAACCTAACCCCTTTCCTCGACAGAATTTTGTAGACATTGCCAATAATGCTAACTAATAATATGAATAATTATGTCATGTCAATTATTGATTTAATAATATAAAATATTATGCAGATGATACTGTGACAATAATTGAATCAATAATATGAGATACTATGCAATAATTACTGTGACAATTATTGAATGAAACTGAGTGACTTCTTACGTAAGAATCAATAATCAGAGATACTGTGCAACACCGTGTGCTATTGTGCAACCACGCGTATTACTGTACTTTTATCACCGGGTATTTCAACAGTTAACGGTAAAAGATTTTCTATTATTTTTATAAAAAGGTTATTTTTGTCGCTTTCTATATCCGACAGTTATTTCTTTATGTGGTCCACCAATGATTGCGTCGTCGTACGAATATTCCCCGACAAAAATAATATTCCCCGACCAAACGAATATTTTATGACAACTTGCTTACTTTGCAAAATTTGCACATATCACCCATAACTATAGCATTATATTAAATTAACACCTTATTATTCAAAATAATATTTAGAGAAAATTAAATCTTTATTCATAAAAAGTTGGGGTCTTACAACCTCCCCTCCTTATAAAATTTCGTCCTCGAAATTGATGTACGTATTTGGTATGTCGAAGAGGTGAGGATACCTTGATTTCATTTCAGATTCGAACTCCCAGGTCCTTTCCTCAATATCGTGGTTTCTCCATAAAACTTTGAATTGAGGTGTAACCTTTGAGCATAGAATATATTCCTTCTTATCCAAGATTTTAACAGGTACCTCTTCATATATTAAATCTTCTGCTATCTCGTCTGGTTCTAATTCAATAATGTGATTTGGGTCTTCCAACAGAATAATAAAGAATGGAATAACAGAAGAATTTCACCATGTATGCGGTATTTTGCATAGACAGGTTATTCCAACATAATAATAAAGAATAGAATAACAAAAGAATTTCACCAAGTATAGGGGAGTCCGCGTATACAGGTTATTCCAACAGAATAATAAAGAATAGAATAACAGAAGTTCTCTTCATGAATACGAAAGAAATAATACCCTTTACCTTAGAAAAAACTGGATATTGGAAAAGTGAGGTAGCAGACTTCTCTTCTTCTTTCTCTCTATAATTTCTTTCTAGAGTTTCAATGAATTCGTAAGAAATAATGAAGGAATGAGCTTCTATTTATAGGAGAATGGACTGAATAGTAACTAATTCATGAACGGTCCAGATTGATTTACTTTTAAACAGACGGTCCATATTGATTTACTATTAAAACTTAAAGCAACGGTCCATACTGATTCACTATTAAAACTTTAAACCAGCGATCCATATTGATTTACTATTAAAACTTTAAACCAACGATCCATATTGATTTACTATTATAATTTCAACAAACGGTCTGAAAAATTAGCACATCTCCTCATGGAATAATATTGTACCCAAAAATGATTTGGACTGAAAAGAAATTTATTTTTTGGGTGAATAGTACCCCGTGAATAGTACTTCAGGAATAGTAATCTCGTGAATAGTATCCCGACACGAAAAGTGTCCCAAATACTCGAGTGAATAATACTAGAGTGAATAGTAATCGGGTGAATAGTAACTCATGAATAGTACTCTGACACAAAAAGTGCCCCGAATATGACAATGATTTATTTTAGTGGTTTGGCTGCTTGAATTCGTATAATAGGTTGGTTAGGAATATGAAAGCTAACAACCTTACGAAAATAATCGATTTTAGCATGATGAGTAGTTAACCAATCAATCCCTAAAATCACATCAAATGCAAGTATTTTCAAAGAAATAAGATCGACAGGTAACGTGCGGTTACCGATTTGAATTAAACAAGACTTATAAATCGTGGATGTAATGAAGGTTTCTCCCAACGAAGTTTCAATAGATAAGTCAAAGTCTAATTTATCCAGAGTCAAATTTAAACGTTTAGTGCAAGTAGAAGAAATAAAGGAATGGGTAGAACCGGTATCAAATAAAGTATAAACTTCGCTAGCGTTTATGATTAGCTTACCCGTGATCACCTCGTTCGGATTCCTCACTTTTTGGGAGGTTATGACAAACGCTCTCCCTTGAACTACAGATTTTGTCTTGTCTGGGACACCTTTTGATGCCTCCATCCCAGCTGGACTTGACTTTGGTGCACGACAAAATCAGGATAGGTGGCCTTCTTTTCCATAATTATAACATGCTTTGGACTGCATCGTGCAGTTTGGACTTATGTGTCCTTCCCATCCACATTTGTAACATACGACCGGCGGTCGTTCTCCTTCCTTAAAAACGGGTGCTGGTGCTGATGTCTTTCCATCTTTACTGAACCTTCTCTTCTTGAACTTTCCACTCCTATTGTCTTGGCCATGATTACCACCGAAGTGGTTATCATTTCTGGCATGTTGATTCCCTCCACGTTTGTTTTCACCGCCTCGATGACTGCTACCACTTTATCGACTTGTCGGCTGCTCTCTCTTGGTTGGGTTGGCTCATTATCACGCTCCAATAACTGAGCCCTATTCACAACATCTGAATACAAACATAGTTTATGAGAGATAAGGTATTGACGTATCTCGGGTTTCAAACCTCTTAGAAACATCCGCGTCATTCACTCCTCATTATCAACCAAGTGGGACGCAAACCAAGATAACTCGGCAAACTTAGCTTCGTACTGCGCCACGGTCATATTGTTTTGCTCAAGCTTAATGAACTCTACCTCCTTGATGTGACGAATACTTTTAGGAAAGTACTTGTCGTTGAACAGCTCTTGAAACTTCTCCCAAGACATCTTCAGTGCAGCAAGTTGAATACGCTTTCGATTCCCACCACCATCCGCCTCTCACACGCGCAATACGTGAAGGTGGAAAAGGAACCTTTTGCTCCTCGGAGCATCCCAAGACATCAAATATCTTGTTGATCTACTTTATCCATGTCTCCGCCTTAAGTGGTTTTGGCTCTCCAAAAAACTCCGGTGGTCCCAGCTCCTTGAACTGCTTAGCGGTGACCGACCATGAGTTGTCAGTGTTTCCACCTACATTTTGGACAGGAGCCGCCTTCACCTGATGTTGCATGAATTGCATAAAGCCTCTGACCATCCCATCATTCACCATTTCATCGGTGTTATTGTTTTCATGAGGATTACTATCTTCCTGTTGCACATTACCTTGGGCATTGATCGTTGGTGACTCAACGGTCTCACGTGCTTCATTGCTTATCTCAACATTTTCGGATGCCATTTTCAAATACTGAAACAAAACAAGGGTTAATTAACATATCACATATTATCCCTATACTCTAACCGACCAATTAAATACCAAATAAACTTAGGTAGGTCATACTAGCGAAGGAATTCCCCCTCTCTCCCTCCTAGTTCTTGCCTCACATCTCACCAGGATCATATCCTAAGCTTTGATACTAATCTGTGACTCCCCAAAATAGGTATACATCACCTATTCGAGTCGCCAAATACATGGTACAAAAATACAAATACAACTTAATAATACAACTGTCAGGTGTAAAATACGTACTTAAACATAAACCGAGAGTTTTAATAAGAATATTGTCATCTAGACAATATCCACACTCAATGGAGTCCTCATTACATTTATTGTCACACTATTTAACGTAATAGTGAGGACTACTAATGCAATCATCTCGACCATCACTCCGCTCCCCGACTAAATCCCAAATATATTCTCATTTCAAGAAGAAAAAGGTGAAAGAAAGGGTGAGCTCAACTAGCCCAGTAAGAAATATTATGACTAAGATAATGCAGAATAAATTATCATTAGTCTTTAACAATGTTAAACTGATAAAATACAATAGACATCAAGTTTAATTGCCGTGGAACAAGCAATCCATTAGAAGAGTCAAGTAGAGAATAAAATCTACTATCTTCTATGGTTTAAATTGTTTTCATCAATTTTTATCGCTGAGACTCAGCTTAATAAATAAAACACATCATCTAATCATCCCTGTACTATGGGCCAAGGATGTTCATTAAATCATCAATGGTCATGACTATACCGAACAATCACAGGTCATAATCATACCAAAAGCTGTCCATCAATGCATTACAGGCCACTTAGGACTTTTACCATATCATTTATAACATTACAGGTCATGATTATACCGAATGATCCCTGGTCACAATCATACTAAGTCCATCTATGCACGTAAGCCAAAGATGACTTTCATTACAATATAAGCATGAGGATGATGACAATGACATAATAATTCAATAAAAAAAGTTCAAGAATTAATTTATCCAGGAACCAACAACGTCCAAATTGTCAACATGATACTGCAAATGGATTTTCGTCCGCCATGCGGTAATCCACGTATACAGATCATTTCCACAATTTAATAAGGAATGAATACAAATGATCATTCACCATGCATGTGGTAATCCACATAGACAGGTTATTTCAACAGAATAATAAAGAATGGAATAACAGAAGGATTCACCATGCGTGCAATAAATCTGCATGTATAAGTTATTCCCAATGAAATAATAAAGAATGGAACCAAGTCACGCGAACGCATTGCACGTATGAATATTCTACGCTGCGAATAATAAAGAATCGGAACCGGTCAAAGTAAATTTATACCGGCGAGGATATTCCAAATGTAATAATAAAGAATGGAATAACAACAGAAATCACCATGCATGCGATATAGATCGCATGATGTGTTATTCCAATGTAATAATAATTAATGGAACTGTCAGTAATACGCATCACCAAGCGGGATATTCCAACAAAATAATAAAGAATGAAATAACAACGAAATCACCATGCATGTGATAAACCGCACAGACGAGTTATTCCAATGAATAATAATTAATGGAACCAATCAAAGTAATACGCACCGGCAGGATATTCCAATAGAATAATAAAGAATGGAATAACATAAGAATTTCACCACGTATGCGGTACTTCGTATAAATAGGTTATTCCAACATAATAATAAAGAATGGAATAACAGAAGAATTTCACCAAGTATAGGGGAGTCCGCTTATACAGGTTATTCCAACAGAATAATAAAGAATGGAATAACAGAAGTTCTCTTCATGAATACTAAAAAAATAATACCCCTTACCTTAGAAGAAACTGGATATTGAAAAAGTGAGGTAGCAGACTTCTCTTCTTCTTTCTCTCTATAATTTCTCTCTAGAGTTTCCGTGAATTCATAAGAAATAATGAAGTAATGAGCTTCTATTTATAGGAGAATGGGCTAAATAGTAACTAATTCATAAACGGTCCAGATTAATTTACTTTTAAACGGACGGTCCATATTGATTTACTATTAAAACTTAAAGCAACGGTCCATACTGATTAACTATTAAAACTTTAAACCAGCGATCTATATTGATTCACTATTAAAACTTTAAACCAATGATCCATATTGATTTACTATTATAATTTCAACCAAGGGTCTGAAAAATTAGCACATCTCCTCATGGAATAAAATTGTACCCAAAAATGATTTGGACCGAAAAAAAATATATTTTTCGGGTGAATAGTACCCCGGGAATAGTACTTCGGGAATAGTAACCCCGTGAATAGTACTCCGACACGAAAAGTGTCCCAAATACCAGAGTGAATAATACTAGAGTGAATAGTAATCGGGTGAATAGTAACTCGTGAATAGTAACTCATGAATAGTAACTCATGAATAGTACTCCGACACAAAAAGTGCCCCGAATACCCGATTGAACAATATAACCTCCAGACATCAATTATTATCGAAATAAAAGTCGATTTCCACTAACACAAATAATTCTAACACAATGAAACTATCGAATTCATCTTTAATCAACACGAACTTATTCATCATGAATATTATAACTCACAATATTTAACAACCAGGTCGTTCCCAAGAAAGAGGGGGCTTTCCAATAAGGATTTCTCCCTATTGGCGCGCAATTAGGTGACCAAACCTCTCCTTAACAGGACTTCTAGACATTGTAAATATCGCAATTTAATAATATGAACAACTTTGCCTTCTCAATTATTGATTTAATAATATATCATATTATGCAGATGATATTGTGACAATAATTGAATCAATAATATGAGAGATATGATGCAGCAATTACTGTAGCAATAATTGAGTATAACTGAGTGACTTCTTACATAAGCATCAATAACCAATATCGTGTGCTACTATACAACCACGCCAGACATTCTTTGTACTTTTACTTTTACTAAGGTAGTTCAACGGTTTTTTAAACGGTAACACTTCCGCCGTTATTTTTATAAAAAGATAATTCTGCTGTTTTCTTATTACGACAATACTTCCGCTAGGGTCCACTAATGATTGTCTTGGTCGTCATGCGAATATTCCTGTTAAAACGAATATTCCCAGACCAATCTAATATTATATAACCACTTACTTACTTTGCAAATTTTGTAAATATTACCCACAACTATAACATTATATCATATCCACACCATAATATTCAAAAATATATTTCGAGAGAAATTAATCTTTATTCATAAAAGTTGGGGTCTTACAACATAGATATGTGAAAAACGTTATGAACACGAGACATATTTGGTGGTAAGACGAGTCTATAGGCCACAGTTCCTACTCGGTCGAGGATTTCAAATGGACCAATGAATCGAGGGTTGAGCTTTCCTCTCTTTCCGAATCTCGTAACTCCTTTCCATGGAGCAACACGTAACAATACATTATCTCCAACATTGAATTCCACTTCCCTCCGATAAAGATTAGTATAACTCTTTTGTCGATCTTGTGAGGTTTGTATACATTGCCAGATCATTTGAATCTTTTTCGTAGTCATGCGTACCATTTATGGTCCCAACAATTTTATTTCACCCACCTCGTCCCAGCATACTGGAGAACGACACTTTTGTCCATATAATGCCTCGAATGGAGCCACACCTATACTTGCTTGATAACTGTTGTTGTAGGAGAATTCCACCAATGGCAAGTACTTGTCCCAATTTCCTTTGAAGTCTAATACGCAGAGTCTCAATAGATCTTCAAGAGTTTGAATAGTCCTTTCTGATTGTCCGTTCGTCTGTGGATGATATGTAGAACTGAATCGTAAATCAGTGTCCATATCTTTCTGCAAGCTGACCCAAAATCGTGAAGTGAATCTAGGGTCTCGATCAGAAACTATGGATACTGGCATACCATGCAATCTCTGTAACGCCCCAGAAAATCGAACCTTTTGTAAATACTTTTAATAATGAATAAAATAATATTATTTATTATTATTACGTGTTGTTAAGATGAATGTCGTTTTATAACCTAGAAACGTCAGAACGTCGTAGTATTTTTAACTACGTGAGAGAATTAAAGTGTTTGAATTTCTAAGACAAAAATAAAAGCTTTCTGAGAAATTTTATGAAAAACACTATTCATCGTTTTCTGCTCGGGAATTATTTTTGAACTTCAGAGAAATGCGTAACGTTATAATATCAAGGGGAGATGGATTATGTAACAATAATCTAAGTATGAAAAATGCAATATTTCGCATGCAGACTTATTTTGAGA
Organism: Panax quinquefolius; assembly: GCA_020205615.1. NCBI lineage: Eukaryota > Viridiplantae > Streptophyta > Magnoliopsida > Apiales > Araliaceae > Panax > Panax quinquefolius. The sequence goes on from CM035152.1 coordinate 155,463,574, forward strand.
GCGTTAGGAATATTAAGCGTTAAGAATAAAATGTATTGATTATATGATACGTAAGTATTATATGAGGTATTGAAAGCAAGTATGATATGAAGTATTATACGAGTATGTATGAAGAATGGAATAACGTATGTTATGAATTAGTATACGAGCTAGCATATGAGAATTATACGTGTAGTATATATATGTCAAGGTTTTTAATTAAATGGAATGGACTTGTAGGATTGTTAGCATATTGGTAGAAGTCCAATAGAAATTGGATGTGCAAGCCCAAGTGTTTGATAATTAAAAGTCCTAACTAAAGTAATGCAAGCCTAATAGAAATAAGCTAAACTAATTGAAGTAAGCCCAATGTCATGATCCATTGGATAAATAGGATCCATGGAGCAACCAAGGTGAATATGGGTAAGACTTGGTAAGAAAGAACTTTAAGTGGTGACCAAGTATAAGATAAGTCTTGTGGTGGCCAAGTAATAGAAGTGATAAACAAGTTTACTTAAGGCTAAAGAAATGAATAGTAAGGAGGTTAGTTGAGGAGGTGTGAGGTTATAATGAACATAATACCCTAACTTTGAGAGCTCTATAAATAGCAAGCTCACAATTCATTTGTTGCTTGATTAAATTTCATTCAACTTCTATCAAGATAAGTGCTTAAGTGTTAGAGAGAATAAGTCAAGAATAAGCCAAAACATCCTTTGTTAGATTTTCAAAGAGAAGAGAAGTACTAGTCTTCATGGGTAAGACTCTAGTCTAATACATCTTTTATCTCTATCATTGTAGGGTGATAAGAGAAGTGTAATTGTATGCTAAGAACATATAAGAAGTGATTAATGAATGAACTTAAGCCGATTAAGATGTGAATAAGCAACTAGAACTTAAATAAGTTGATAAACTTATGAAGAACTTATCATATGTTTGTCATATGATGTTAGTATGTTCAATATGGTATGAGAACATTGAGTAAAGGACTTAAGTCCATATTAAGTCATAAGCAAGGAAATTTGTAGTTTATAAGTTGATTAAGTTATTAACTTATGAGAATAAGTCAAAACTTACTTTGATAATAAGTTGGTGTAATAAGTAACTTAAAATGTTGGTATGATGATTAAAATCCATTTAGAATGATAATCAAAACATTAGTAATGAGGTTTCGCCGGAATTCACATGATTGGACGATAATCGTCGAATTCGTGAAATTCTCGGAATGGAAGTCGTATTTTGTGTTTGAACTCAGAAACATTGGTTTTCGATAGAGACAAGTCATAATTGGCATTATAGAGTTACGAACTCGAAAAATGATCGGATTCTGACTTAGAACGAAGAAACGAGCAATTGAACGTTCACAAACATTTATCGTTTTCGTTAAAAATGAACTAATAGGTGAAATTTTAGCAAACAAAGTCGAATAGATAAAATTCTTGCATGAACGCATAGAGTATATAATTTGTGAACCGTAGGCTTTTGAACAAGCCAATTCGGACTTATAACGAAGAAGTTATGCGTCCGGGATTTTCGCAAAATTTCAAAATCTATAAAATTGTTTGAGGCACGAGTCGCAAGCCATGCGGTGCGACTCCACGACCTTAAAGGTCCGTAGCCATGTGCAGTAGAATAGAACTTTCTTGCTAACTAGTATGGCAACATATATAAAAGGAGACTCAATGCAGGCATACCAAAGTCCGGGACTTCATCTTGTTAACTTGCACGGCAAAACCAAAGAGGAAAGGGTGGCGCCGTAGCGCCAACCCTAGGGTTTGGATATTAATAAAGGTTTATAAGTATAGCATGAACAGTAACTCAGTAATAATAAACTGAGGAACTCAATAAGGTATGGTAAGCTATTGTTAAACCTTATTTATGTTGTCTAAAGGTTGAAGATAAGTAATCAATCATGAATGTAAAGAAAAGCCAGAACCAATAATAACAAATCTAAGTCATGATTTGATTGAGATGAAGGGTAAGATATAGTAGTATACCTACTTGATTATATATGACCTAATGTGGTATGTTATATGACCATGTATTGTAGAGACTTAGAGACTTAAAGTGTACGTGTGATAAACAGTAAGCAGACCCTAAAGGCAAGTATTCTAACCCTTGTTTCGATTCGATGCGACAAGCTTTGAAATTCATGTATTCTTTCGCATGAAGTCTTGTATGAGGAAGTCAAAGCCAATTCTTTCGGCTAGACTTATGTTATGATTCTATCAAGCATGTTTAATGTTTATCGAGTTATATTGGTGTGGTTTTCAAACGAAGACTACGTATGCTAAAATGTTTTTGTCATTTAACGACAGGCACGTGAGGTTGCCACAACTTAAACGTATACACATTTAATGAATGTAGTATTCATCAACATAGAGTACTATAGGCTGATCACCTAGACGTGCTCGTAAGTAATGTCGGACTTACGGACTTAGTGTCGGGATGTCCTTTTCAAAAGAACTTATGAAATGATCAAGGTCTTGGACCGGAATTGATGTTTTACTGAATATTATTGTTGTAAAACATTTTGAATGAAAAGAAGTGTTATTTTGAATTATCGATAGTACTTCGTAACTATTGTTCAGTTATTGAAGATATTCGAGTTCTATGTTTCAAGCATGTTATTTATTAGAATTGTAGTACTTGCTAAGCTAGTCATGCTCACTCTTGCTTGAACCATATGAACACAGCTAAGATCGAATGGACCGAAGGCTCCAGCAAGGATAAGGGCAAGGCGAAAACGAACCCTTAAATTATTTATGTAATAGTATAGGTGAGTGTTTGTAATATATTGAATATTATGACAAGAACAGATGTATGGGTTATAAAGAACTTGGGGAAATGTAATATTATTTTGAATATATAGAAGACATATCTGTTATTTTGAGACTTTTCAATTGAATATATGTGCGAATGGTAGTACCGTGTAGCACCATCTGTCAGGTTGGAAAATACCCGGATTTGGGGGCGTCACAATCTCACAATCTCATATATGTACATACGAGCAAGACGTTCAAGTGAATAAGTTTCTCGTATAGGCAAGAAATGAGCAGACTTGATTAATCTATCGACAATGACCTAAATTGCATCTATGCCTTGAGAAACCTTGGGAAGACCAGTAACAAAATCCATGTTGATGTGCTCCCACTTCTATTCTGGAATTTCAAGTGGTTGCAATGGATCTTTTGGTACTTGATGCTCCGCCTTGACACGTTGACAAGTTAAACACCTTGAGATAAACTCCGCGATCTCTCTCTTCATATTGCTCCACCAAAATGTATGTCGAAGATCACAACACATTTTGATACTTCCAGGATGGATTACAAATGGTGTGTTGTGTGCCTCCATCATGATTTTATACTTCAAATCAAAGTCGTTAGGAACACAAAGTCTAGAGTTGACTTGAAGTATTCCTTCCTCGTCGATCCTTGCTTCTAGAATAGCTCCTTCTTTTACTTTCTTCTTCATACGCATCAGCTCCGGGTCTGTGGCTTGAAAAACTTTAACTTTATCGATTAAAGTCAGTTCTACTCGTATATTTGCCATCTTCACGTGGGTACTTGGAGTCTTTAACTCTATCTCCATCCTTTGTAAGTCATACAAAATGGGTCTTTGTGTTGACAATATCGCACTCGTACCCGCATATGATCTTCTACTCAATGCGTCAGCGACCACGCTTGTTTTTCCAAGATGGTATTGAATGGTATGGTTGTAATCTTTCAACAGCTCGAGCCAACGTCGTTGCCGCATGTTGAGTTCCTTTTGGGTGAAGAAGTATTTGAGGCTTTTAAGATCTATATAGATCTCCATTTTCTCTCCACACAGGTAGTATCTCCAGATCTTTAGTGCAAAAACGCTGCTACTAACTCTAAATCATGAGTAAGATAATTCCTCTCATATTCTTTGAGTTGTCGTGGGGCATACGCTATGACTTTTCCATGTTGCATGAGAACACATCCTAAACCTCTGCCTGAAACATCACTATAGATGAAAAATCCTCTTGAGTTCTTGGAAGCTCTTCTCACATTCTCACTCCATCCGAATTTTTATCTTTTTGAGTCAGCTGAGTTAATGGAGTAGCGATTCGAGAAAATCCTTCCACGAATCTCCGATAATAACCAACTAAGCCCAGAAAGTTACGTATTTTGATTACTGACTTAGGTTTCTCCCAACTTTGTATTGCTTCAATCTTTGCCGGGTCAATTGATATTCCATGATTCGATATCACATTCCCAAAGAATGCTACTTCCTCAAGCCAGAACTCGCATTTCTTCAACTTGGCCTATAGCTTGTTTTCACGAAGCTTTTGGAGTATCAGCCTCAAGTGTTGCTCATAATCTTCACGGCTTTTGGAGTAGATGAGGAAGTCATCAATAAAGATAACCACAAAATGATTCAAATATTCCTTGAATACTCGGTTCATCATATCCATGAAAGCAGCAGGAGCATTAGTCAATCCAAAAGACATGACTAAGAGTTTGTAATGCTCGTACTAAGTTCTGAAAGCAGTCTTTGGAATGTCATCAGTTTTAATCTTTAACTGATGATATCCAAAACGGAGATCGATCTTTGAGAAGTATTTAGCACCTTACAACTGGTCAAACAGGTCATCAATGCGAGGTAACGAGTATCTATTTTTTATGGTGACATGGTTCAACTCCCGATAATTAATACAAAGTCACATACTCCCATCTTTCTTCATTACGAATAAAATAGGAGCACCCCAAGGAGATGTACTAGGACGAATGGAACTAATGTCTAACAACTCCTGTAGTTGGATTTTTAACTCCTGAAGTTCAATAGGAGCCATTCGATATGGAGTTTTGGAAATGGGTTTTGTATCAGGTTTAAGGTCAATACAAAATTTGATTTCACGCTCTGGGGGTAGGCCAGGAAGTCAATCAGTATGCTGCGACGAAAGTGGCAATCAGCGAAAATAACTCTTCTAATGGATTGTTGTTTCCGCTGCAGTTGTTGACCTAAAACTTGTTGTATATTGTATTCTATCAGATTTTTCCTTGTTGAGGACTAAGAATAATTTTTTCTACATTATCTTAGTCATAATATTCTTTACTTGACTAGTTGAGCTCACCCTTTTCCTTTTGGTTCCATTGTTCTTCTCAGGAGGCGAGAATGTAGCTGGAACTAGTCAGGGAGTGGAGTAATGGTCAAAGATGGTTATTTTAGTAATCCTCACTATTTTGTAAAATAGTGTGACAATAATTATGTTAGAAATAAGCATGTGAATGATATTCCTACTTATGTATGATTTGATTATGATATAAATGAATGAATATGCAAGTATGCTTGCATTAAGAAAAGATGTAAAGTCCTTTGATAGATAATAGGAACGTATGTACAAGGACTTAGAATGAATTGATCAAATATGTTAGGTTGATCCTACATAAGTAAAACAGCTTTGTAAAGTTCTTAAAAAGAAATGATGTACAAGGACTATAAATTATGAAAGATCAAGCTTGTTAGGTTGATCTTAAAATATAATAGATAGGCTTATCTGATCGTCGAGCACTGCACCAGAAATCGTAGTCTGCCAGGAGAGTCAAGAAAAACTTGAGAGCTATTAAGGCAGAATCGTAGTCTACAAGATAGTAGATCTCGTAGTTCGTAGACTGCCAGGAGAGACGAGGAAGGATCGTAGTGTTTCGAGAAGAACATCCTTGGAGCCATAGTCTGCTGAGGATGTCATGTTCAGAATCGTAGAGACAGTCTGTCTATGAGCTAACCGAGAATCTGCCAAAGCCAAGTCAAGAATCGTAGACCACACTTGGAGTCGTAGAGTCTACTGATCACATCAGAGGCAGAGATCGTAGTCGAGCAAGATCAGATGAAGGCAATAAGCATAAAGACAAAAAATCATAGTGTGTTAAGATCTGATCTCAGAATCGTATTGTCTGAACAACTAAAGTTGAATCGTAGAATGCAGAACTAAGGCTTCAATAGAAGTGCTCACAACGCCAAGGTAGAATCGTAGAGTAAACACGATTCTCAATAAATGAGCACTCCCAGAATATCCAAATGATGAAGCCTCTGGTCAGAGCTGCAAAGATATATTTCACCTGAAGTGAACCAGAGTGCACTCAACGAATGGTTAGCAAGGTAACAGAAGATCTAAGCACCAACCCAATCAACATCCAGAGTGAGTTGTAAAGCCATTCAAGATGAAGTCTTTTGCAAGAAGATCAAAAGAAGACTTCAGCAAAAGTGACTGACTAAGGAAAAGTCAGCAAGTGCAGTTACTGTCAAATGAACAGAAGACAACAATCTTGGGGTCAACCAGGATCGTAGTGTTTGCCAAGCAAAAGAAGGAACTGATGAAGTGTACACAGAGATACTGGTCGGTTTATGAAGAACAAGGCTAAAGTGATTAAGCATGAGTCAGTCCATTGATGATAAGTGAACGGGAGATCGCAAGGAGAAAGTGAGCTGGGCATGCAACAAATCTGAGGTGTCTTGCTATTCAGAAGAGACCAGAACAAGGAGTCAAGCTATCAGTTCCTGAGATCAGTTAAGGCAAATAGAAGTATTGAAGCACTCCACAAATGAAGAAAGAAGTGTTCTACATTGAAGATACAATGAACACTCTTCAGGATCGTAGTGTTATCTCAACCGATCGATGAGCAACATTCAACATAACACTACGATTAGGTCCAAGAACATATGAATCAGAATCGTAGAGTTCGATCATCTGAAGATTGAAGCATTGGCAACGGTTTAATCTGAAGAGCGATATTCGAATATGGCTTATTAAGAGCATCGATGCAAAAGGACAGATCCTGACGTTCTAATCAAGAAGTCAGAAAGGAGAAATAAAGAAGACTACCTGCCCAAGGCATCAAAGTGACATCTCTGACAGGGTAGGTGAAACGGTGGACTGCAGCGTCAGGAAGATGAAGAAGGGGATGTCATGTCACATCTGCAGTCTACATCAAATAACTCGAGATCTGCGAGAGAATTCAAACTACTTTCAACGGCTATATTCTAACGGGAAGATTAGGAATAAGTATATATCAGCCAGAGATTCAAAGATTTTGAGAAGCTGATGTTGAAAAAGTTGCTGAGGTTGGAGAGATGGTGGACTGATCAAAATAACGTAAAATAGTGAGTGACCAATGAAGGTCCGAAAGCTCACTCTATGATCCACCAAGAACACTTGGAGATAAACAGAGTAAGAAGTAGAAGTGAGAGTTCTACGATGTAAAAGTGAGAGTTCTACTATAAGAAGAGTGTTCTGAACTGCCATGAGAAAGAAGAGCATCAATGTCATCTTGATGTCTATCACAGGAAGACTCTAAGTACCAGAGAGAAGAGCTTACAGTCATCTTAGCAAGTCCATCATGAGAAGGCATCAAGTATCAAGAAAGAAGATCACCAATGTCATCATGATGTTAAGCATGAGAAAGTTTCTAAGTACCTAACAGAAGAGCCTACAGTCATCTTAGAAACTCATCCTGTGCAGCCATCAAGTATCAAGAAGAATGATCTTCACTGTAGTTCAACAAGGGATCATCAGAAGAGGTTGAGTATCTGAAGAAGCTGAGCATCATGCAACACTCAACTATAACTCAAGGATGATCACATCAAGATGCTAAGAATTCAGAGATGAAGAGCTTAAAAAGGACATCTTAGCAACTCAACACCAATAACAACTACAACAAGAAGCCAGGGCCTGAGGGGTCCTTGTCTGGAGGGACTAAATGAAGTTCCAAGCCTGCTGGGCTTGAAGAATTCCTAGGGAACTAGAGGAGTTCCAAGCCTGCTAGGCTTGAAGAGTTCTTAGTGAACTGAAGTTCCAAGGCTACTGGCCTTGAAGGAATTTTAGTGATTTAGGGTGCTGCCCTTCCTTAGTGGAAATCCTGCTAGTTAAAAGCAGAAGAGTGCATTAGGAGCTTGAGTTGCTGAACCACTTAAAATCCCTTGTGTCATTTACTTTATGTCATTTACATTATGTACCTAAATGTTATGTGTGTATTAACTACTTACAACTTAACTAACTTTAAGAACAATGTCTGTATAATTATAAATATATCAATGAAGGGGATCTTTTACTTATTCCACTGTTCTTGAAAAGATTCTTATGTTTGTCATATGCTAATTCCTTAGCAATACAAGATAAAAGAGAAAATTATTTAAAAATTAAAAGGATCTATTCAACACCCCCCCTTCAAGATCTATTGTGTGCCTACTGGGAACTAACAAATTGTAATGAGGATTTTATTTGAGTTTGAACATTGTCTACGAGACAATATTTGTATTAAAACTCACAGCGTATGTTTTGTCGTATTTTACACGATAATTAATAGTTGTATAAATAAAGTTGTATTTGAATTTTGTACCATGTATTTGGCGACTCAGAATGGGTTGTGTGGACCTATTTTGGGGGTGTCACATAGAATTATATGTTTTAGGCATTTTATATCCTTTAGGTATTTTCATGTAGATATCATTATTTAATGATCCTTACAGATATCTTGTAACAACATCCATTAATCTCATATCCAAATTTTCTTTTTCTACCAAGCTAACTAAAAATCTGAATATAATTGTGTCCATTACAGGAGCATATCTTTCTTCATAATCAATACCGAGTCTCTGCGAGAAACCTTGTGCTACAAGTCGCGCTTTGTACCTTGTAATTTTATTTTTCTCATTTTGTTTACATACGAATACCCATTTATATCCAGCAGACATTACACCTTTAGGTGTAAAGAATAAAGGTCCAAAAACTTCACGTTTACAAAGTGAATTTAATTCTGCTTGAATTGCCTCTTTCCACATTGGCCATTAATTTCTTCTTTGACATTCATCAACGGTTTGTGGTTCATATTCATGATCATTACTTCTGGTAATATTTAGAGAAACTTTGTATAAAAATATATTATCGACAACAATTTTATTTCTATCCAATACTTCTCCTGTATGTGCATAATGTATTGAGATCTCATTATTTTCAGGTACTTGATCCTCTTCGAGAGATAACTCATCTGTTTCAAGGGATAACTCTTCAAGAGTTTTATTTTCAGAAGATTTTTGTTCATAAGTTTTGGATGGATCAATTATCTTTGTGGTCTGTTTCATGGGTATTGCCTCTTTATAGTCTGTAACTTATTTTTCTTGTACTTTCCTCTTCCGGGGAATTTTATCTTTAACATCAATTGGTCTTCCACGCTTCAGGTGTGACTTTGATTCATTTAATGTTGTATTAACTGATTGTCCTACAGGGACTTCAATCCGTGCTGGAGTATTAGCAGCTGGAATGTGAGATTTCACTATTTTCTTATTGTGGGTAAATACATCTGGTAATTGATTTGAAATTCCTTGCAAATGAATAATCCATTGAACTTCCAGTTCACATTGATTTGTACGAGGATCAAGATGAGATAACGTCGAAACATTCCAAGTAATCTCATGTCATGCTTCAGGAAATGATTTTTCTCCCCCTAATTGTGGGAAAATTGTTTCATTAAAATGAAAATCCTCAAAAAGTGACTTAAAAATATCACCAGTTAGAGGTTCAAGATATCTAATGATAGATGGTGAATCAAAACCCGTATAAATTCTAAGTCTACGTTGAGGACCCATCTTTGTACATTGTGGGTTGCAATAGGCACATATATAGCACAACCAAATGTGCGCAAGTGAAAAATATTTGGTTGTTGGCCAAGCACAAGTTGCAATGGTGAGAATTTATGATAAGAAATTGGCCTAATGCGAACTAATGATGTATCATGTAAAATAGCATGACCCCAAGAAGAAACTGGTAATTTTGATTTCATGAGCAAAGGTCGAGCAATAATTTGAAGTCTTTTGATAAGAGATTCAACTAAACCATTTCGAGTATGTGTATAGGCAACATGATGTTCAACATCAATTCCAATTGACATGCAATAATCATCAAAAGCTTGAGATGTGAATTCACCAGCATTATCTAAACGAATTTTCCTAATTGGATAATCAGGAAATTGTGCTCTCAACCTAATTATTTGAGCAAGAAGTGTAGCAAATGCAATATTTCTAGTAAAAAGTAAACATACATGTGACCATCCGGTTGATGCATCAATTAAAACCATAAAACACTTGAATGGACCACAAGGTGGGTGCATTGGTCAACATATATCACCTTGAATTCTTTCTAAGAAAGATGGGCAATTGGGCACTCAACAACAATCATTGAATGTGATGGTTTGGTAATTAATTTACCTTAAGAACATGCACTACATGAATAATCAGTAGTTAATTAAAAGAATCTTCTGGTTCTTTAAGGGATGTCTGTAGGAGTTATCAATAATTCGACCCATCATTATAGATCTTGGATGACCAAGACGATCACGCCAAAACATAAAAACCTTTGGGTCAGAACACTTCTGGTGTATTGCAACATTTATTTCAATTGTTCTCATTGTAGTATAATATAACCCAAAAGAGAAAATAGGCAGTCTTTCTAGTATGAGCTTCTGGCCCGATACTATTGAAGTAATATAAAAAAATTCTTCACTGCCTTCGTTATTGGTTTCAATATGATAACCATTACAATGTATATCTCTAAAGTTGAGTAAATTTCTTCTTGATTTATAAAAATACAAAGCATCATCAATACAAAGTTTTATGTCCTTTGGCAACATTATAATCGCTCTTCCAGAACTTTCAATCAAGTTCGATGCACCTGATATGGTATTGACATTGGCTTTGCATAATTTTAAAATTTGAAAATAATTTTTATCTTTAAGTATCATATTAGTTGTTGCACTGTCCGCTAGACAAAAATCTTTCATATTCATCTTAGAATTGATTTTACCAGTTGAACCCATGCATCTTCATATATACAAAACATAAGTTAAATTTTATAAAAATACTTATTACCTTTCCATAATATAATAAAAGAAAAATAATTAATTGGTTTGGACATTTCCATCACCAATCATACTTATTAAGATGCAATAATATAGTAAAAGAAAATAATTAATTGGTATGAACATTTTCATCAACAATCAAATTGTCAAATTTTCCATCAACGTTCTCATAGAAATTAATGGCATCAAGATAAGTCATATCCACTCCATTTTGAAGATCAAGATAATTTATGGGATCATCAACATCATTATGATCAACAAAGTTTGTTTCAATTCCTTTTCCCCTTTTTTTTATGGAAGCTTGGTACAACTCTACCAAATGTTTAAAAGTGCGACAGGTATATGACCAATAACCTTCCATTCCACACCTATAACACTTATTTTCATGACCATTTGATGGTTTATTTTGTAAACCCTTGTCATTTTTATTTTTCTGATGGTAAGGTGTATTATTCCTTTTTGAAGAATTATGAGTATGATCCTCTCTATATTGATTATTCCTTCCACACCCCCGATAATGACCACGCCCACGACCAGAACCACAAACATAAACATAATTTCCTCTATGTTTATCAAATGAGGTTCCATTCGTTTTAGGGAATGAAGTAGAACCGGTTAGGCGAGATTGGTGGTTTTTCAGCAAAAGCTCATTATTTTGTTCAGCCACTAGAAGACATGATATTAGTTCAGAATATTTTGTGAACTTACGCTCTCGATATTGCTGCTGCAGGAGCATATTCGAGGCATGAAATGTAGTAAATGTTTTTTCTAACATATCTTCATCAGTGATTTTCTCCCCACATAATTTTAATAGTGAGATTATTTTAAAAAGTGCATAATTGTACTCACTCGCACTTTTAAAATCTTTCAACCTCAGGTTCAACCAATTATAACGAGATTTTGGGAGGATTATAGATTTTTGATTCTCATATCTCTCTTTTAAATCATTTCATAAGACAAGAGGATCTTTCACAGTAAGGTACTCAAATTTTAATTCTTCATGGAGATGATGGCGAATAAAAATCATTGATTTTTTACGATCCTGTAGAGATGCATGATTGCCAACCTTAATTGTATCTCCAAGATTCTTTGCCTCTAGGTGAATCTCAACATCAAGGGTTCATAACAGGTAATTCTTGCCTGAGATGTCAAGGGCAACAAATTCAAGTTTTGTAAGGTTTGACATCTATTAAAAACACATGCAATAATATGAAAATACTACTAGTTAGCAATAATTAAACATATCTAAAAATGAAGGTAGATATATAAATAATATTCGGGTCAGGTGATGTACAACCTACTGTATAACACATACTATTATATATAGTAGTAACATATATATACATATATGATGTATATATGCCTATAATTTTCAATGTTTATTAATGATAAAAGCATTGATTCATGATATACTTGGTCATTATTACATGAACACCGAAAGTTATTTTTATGTGTATATATATACACTATGTTTTATCATATACAATTTTACTAAAATAATACTATATATACATGATCAAATTTAATTTTAATAAAATAATACTTACAGTGAGTTGAGATAATTTCCTTTCTAAAATTCTGTAGAAACTTGTGCTAATAACATGTTGTGAAATGATAGATAAAATAAATTAAGAAGAGAACAAAATATATATATTAATAATTTCTTGCATTCAAGTGGTCATCCACAATTCTTTTAATATCAAATAAATTTTTTGGATGTGTTGTCTCCAGCTTCACTCCTATACAATATATATATAACACAAACTAAAACTCTATTGCATTAAAGCAACTTAAAGATTTTTTAAGTTTCCACCATTTATTTTGGTGGTTACTTTCCACCATTTAAAGGCTTCAATTAATTCATTTCTAACACTTCGGACTTTTTGAAAGAAAAGGAACTCATTTTATTTCTCTTTCCGTCCCTTTTCTTCTTTTATGAGTTTTGGACAAAAAAGGAAAGAACAAAATTTTTTAATAAGTATAAAAAAGAATAGAGAACATATAATTTTATTATGGAGTTTATAAAGGAGAAATAAAAATAATAAGTTTATAAATTTCCCTTATATTAATTTGGTGTATTTATACGTAAAAGTTAGAATACAAACTATAAAATATTTTTTTATACTATTACTTTTTTCTATATAAATATGTTCATTTTCAGACTCAAAGATTTGACAAAAAATATGGTCAAATTCATTTAGCCTATTCTTTTCTTTTATGTTCATTATAAAACTTCAAAATCAAGAATAAAAACTAACGTTTTTTTGTCTGTCAGTTATATTGGTCAAATCTTCACCCATGTTTTGTCTTCACTATTTTTTATTTTCCTCAGTCTTTTGAATTTGGTCTTCATCCCCATTTTTGTTCTCTCTCCTTAGTTTTTTACTAGAAAAGACAGCCAAATGTGGAGGGAGAGATACACCCAAAAATACATACCCTCATCTAAGAGTTTAAGAGAAATTAAGGAGGGAGAGAAAAACTTCTTTTGCTTGATTATTTTTCTACTCAATATTTCTTACAGTGATTATTATTTAGTATAACTGCAAATATAATCTGATTGACATGTACTGATATTTTTGCCATTTGATTTATCAAAGGCAACAGTATTTGAGAAGTGATTTTTTTCCATTAAGTGGTATCAGAGCTAAGGTTATTTGCTCGGTTGTTTTTTGATAAATTAAATGGAGGAATCAGTAGGAGCCATGATTAAATTGATATATTCAAAATTTTTAATTTGGAAGACCAGAATGGAGGATATCTTTTATTGCAATGATTTGTATGATCTGTTGGAGCTTAAGGGAAAGAAGCCCGCGGATAAATCTAAGGCTGATTGAATAAAATGAATATGAAGACTATTGGTCACATCCGACAATGGATTGATCAAAGTGTGTTCCATCATGTTTCGTAGGAAACAGATGCATACTCATAATCTATGGACAACAATAGAGTCTATGTACGAGAAGAAGAATGCACAAAATAAAACTTTTGTCAATCAAAAAATTATGAATCTGAAGTACAAAGACGAGAGCAGTGTGTCGGAGCAAATGAGTGAGTTCCAAGGTTTGATAAACCAGTTATCCACCGTAAAGTTAAATCTTAATGATGAGATTCAATCCATTTTGCTTCTCAATTCGCTGCCAAATAGCAGGGAGACTTTGGTGGTGTCTCTAAGAAATTCAGCTCTAAAAGGAAAAATGACCATACAGATGGTCAAGGACAGTCTTCATAATGAGGAAACAAGACGAAAAGAGCAAGGCGTAAATTTTGAGACACATGCTCTTGTTGCAGAGAACAGAGGCAGAAATAATTTTAGGGTATCTCACAAAGGAGATAAAAGTCATAGCAAATGCAAAAATATACAGGAGCAAGTCAAAGGTTAAGGAATTGTAGAATCTAGCTAGACAAGTAGAAAAACGGTGAGCAGGAGAAGGTTAAGGAGAAAAACACTTCAGCCACAGTCACTAAAGATGTTGTGATTCTTTTATTAGGGAAAAAAATGCTTGCATGTTAAAAATTAGAAAGTTGATTGGGTGGTTGATACTGGTGCCTCGTATCATGCTACACCCAAGAGAGAATTCTTCATAACTTACAAAACTGGAGACTTTGGGTACGTAAGAATGGAAAATACTGAACACTTCAAGATGATTGGAATTGGTGATATTTTCATTCAGACAGGTGTTGGTTGCACTGTTATCTTGAGGGATGTTAGATACGTTCCTGATTTGTTTCTCAACTTAATTTCTGGCATGGTCTTGGATAGACAAAGCTATGAGAATCACTTTGGCAGTGGAAATTGGAAGCTTACCAAGGGCTCTATGGTGATTGCAAGAGGTGCTGCTTGTTGTTCATTGTACAAGACTCATGTGAAGGAGTGTTCTAGTGAGTTAAATGCAGTTGAAGATGACACTTCGCCAAATTTATGGCATAAGAGGCTTGGCCACATAAGTGAGAAAGGGTTGCAGTTATTAGCAAAAAGGTCACTCATTCCTTTTGCTAAAGGTATTGTTTTAAGCACTTGTGATTATTGCTTGTTTTGGAAACAACATAGAGTTTCTTTTAGTAGTTCCGCTAAAAGAAAATCAGAGTTACTAGAGATAGTATATTCTTATGTATGTGAACTCATTGAGGTTGAGTCTTTGGGTGGAAATATGTATTTTTTTACCTTTATTGATGGTGTTTCGCGGAAGGGGTGGGTATTTTTGTTGAGAACAAAAGACCAGGTATTCCAGCATTTTTAGAGTTTTCATGTTAGGGCTGAAAAAGAGACTAAAAATTGTTGAAATGTCTTCATATCGATAACGGAGGGGAATACATTTCAAAGGAATTTGCTGATTATCGTAGTAAGCATGGCATTCAAAATGAGCAGACTATTCCTAGTACCCCACAATATAATGGTGTGGCTGAGAGAATGAACCGTACTATTATTGAAAGAGTGCGATGCATATTGAGAATGGCTAAACTACCCAAGTCATTTTAGAAAAGATTTGGAGTGGCACTACAAGAAAATGGTCTATTAGCGACCAAAAGTATCTGAAACTGCCATATTCGATCGTGAATGATAGACTTAGCGACGGGCATACAAATTAGTCGTTATTTTATATTAGCGGCCGCTTGCAGTCGTTAATTTGAATTAGACGCCTTTAATTTTGGTGCAAGTATTGGCAGGGAGAATCAATGAAACTCTGCGACCGTATGCGATCACATATAGATGTTGCAGATCTGTTTGACTTCCTTAGTAGCTAAACCATTAAGTCAATTAAAATCAGCGACCGTAGACGGCCGCCAAAGCGGTTGCTAATCGTTTTAAAATCATTCAGCTCCTTGATCGTCTACCAGAAGAAGCAAAAGAAAGAAAAAGAAGAAGAGAGAAAAGGAGAAGCCGCCCGGTGACGCCGTCCACCGCCGCCTGCAACAGATGAGAGTATTCAATCTATCTCTTTCATCTATATATAGTTTTGAGTTTGGATTTTATTTGGAATTATATATATTGCATACTTATGCGTTTATATGAGTTTAATTTGGCTATTTAGTTTGAATTTGGGTTAGATTTATGAAATGGCAGCTAGCATATTGATTATATAATAACAATGTGATATTTCGTTTCAATTTGGCTTTAATTTGTGCAATTTCAATGCATGCATGTTCATAATATGATATCGAGGCTTATGTTAGTGTATAGAATCAAATATTCAATTTGAGTTTTTTTTTTTTGCATGGTGTATAGATTTAGGGTATAATTTGTAGGATTTTTATAGTGGTTAGACATAAATTATAATTTAAATAAAATAATGTCCATTATTATATAATATTACTAAAATAAATAAATTAAATATTAAACTAAATTAAATTAAATATAATAATTTATAAATAAAATAAAATAAATAATATAATAAAAAATAATATAAACTAAAATAAAGAAAATAAAAAATAAATTTCCTTAGTTTACTTAATTTTTCCTATTAAAATCAACTAAATAGCATTTACGTAGTTGTCACTTCTAAATTTATATCAACTAAGTAGTATTTACTTGGTTAATATTACTTAGTTTTCCAATACTAATTAAAATAAATTAAGTAGCATTAATTTACTTAGTTTTACACTACTAAATAAAATAAAATAATGTAATAACATAAATTTATATTACTTTGTATAGTATAAGATAATATAATATAAAATAAAATAATTAATATATCATAACACAACATAATTCATAACATAACATAAAATGAAATAAGTTAATTAACTTAATTACATTCCTTAAATTTATTAATTTAAATAATATAATATCATATAATATATTATAAAATAAATAAATAGATTTAATTAAAAAAATAGAATTACAATGGTTTAATTAAAATAAATAAAAGTGAGAACATACTCTATCAATAACTCAACTGTAGCATCCTTAAGATCAACTTTTTTCAAATATTTTGTAACCAAATATCAACATTTGCTTAGCAAATAGTTTCTATCACAATCTCTATCATGAAAGTATACTATGAATCTGCGATCAACCAGCCTCGTCTTGAATTTGAATCCACAAAGCAGTATCCTCGAAATATATACAACAAATTGGAGAATGATGAAAGTTTGCACTTACTGAAAGATGACTTATCACAATTAGATAGAAACTTCATGTTATAATGTAAAACAAATACCTTCATCATCGCCCATGAGTAATGACTACTAGGAGAAGAGTCAAGGACTGCCTTGTATGTAGGATTCAACATAACAGTTCCAGCTAATACTCCAACTGGTTCCTCGCGCGACAGTAAAAAAAAGTATGGGTCGTAGTTCATGTTTGTGTCCTATACTCGAATTGAATAATTGAATTACTGCAAACATTCCTTATTATTCCATTACAACAGATGACAACATCCTGAATGAGGGTCATTAAGATTTTGTCATCTGTTATGATGGAACACTGAGGAATGACTGCAGTAATTTAATTATTCAATTCGAGTATGAACACAAATAGGAACTACGACCCATACTTTATTTACCGCTACGCGAGGAACTAGTTAGAGTATTTGTGACGCCCCCAAAATAGATATACATCACCTATCTTGGGTCGCCAGATACATGGTACAGAATATAAATACAATCTTAAATATACAACAAAAGCTGTGAGTTTTAATACAAATATTGTCTTCTAGACAATATCCACTCTCAGAATAAGTCCTCATTACAATTATTATCACACTATTTCATAGAATAGTGAGGACTACTAATGCTATCATCCGGACCATCACTCCGCCCCCCGACTAGTCCTTTGCTACGCTCTCATTTCACAAGAGAATAAAGAAAGAAAGGGTGAGCTCAACTAGCCCAAAGAAGAAATATTATGACTAAGATAATGCAGATAAATTATCATTAGCCTTCAACAATATTAAACCGATAAAATACAATAGACAACAAGTTTAACTGCAATTAATAAGCAATCCATTAAAAGAGTCAAGAGAAATAAAATCTTCTATCTTTTATGATTTAAAAGTTTTTCATCACTTTATCAACGAGACTCAACTTAATAAATAATCCACATCATCCCCGACTACTACCAAGGATATTCATTAGAGTCACGACCACAAATTATCCATGCACTACGGGCCAAGGATATTCGTGTATTCATCAATGGTCATGATCATGCCAACAACTCGCCATCAATGCACTACGGGCCAATGAGAACTTTTACCACATCATTTGTAACATTACTACCATGATTATACCGAATAATCCTCGGTCATAATCATACCAAGTCCATCTACGCACTACATGCCACACATGATGACATTAAAAATATAAACATGAGGATGATGACAATGATATAAGAATTCAATAAAAGAAGTTCAAGAATTAGTTTATCCAGAACTAATAACGCCCAAATTATCAACATGATACTTCTTTGTAGAGTAAAATTCAAGAATGCTCGTAAGAATATTTCCATGAAAAGATATCTTTGGATGAAGCGCAAATATCAAGGATATTCCACTAATTTCATGGAGTATAGAAGTTAAAACTTTAACCAACCGAGTATAATAAATAATGGAATAACAAAAGAAATCACCAGTGCATGTGATAGATAGCACACACAAAGTTATTCCAATGTAATAATAAATACGGAACCAGTCCCACGTAAAATGCATGTATGTGATATTCCAATAATAATAAAAATGGAATAACATAAGGATTTCACCAAGTATAGGGAGTCCGCATGATACAAATAGTTATTCCAATGTAATAATAAAGACGGAACCAGTCCCAAAGAAAAACGCATGCATGTGATATTCCAATGTAATAATAAAGAATGGAATAACATAAGGATTTCACCAAGTATAGGGGAGTCCGCAGATATACAAAGTTATTCCAATGTAATAATAAAAAGACGGAACTGTGTTCACAGAAAAGCATGCATGAGGTGATATTCTAACGTAATAATAAAGAATGGAATAACATAAAGATTTCACCAAGTATAGGGAGTCCACGTATACAAGTTATTCCAATGAATAATAAAGATGGAACTGTGTTTCAGTAAGAAAACGCACGCATGCATGTGATATTCCAATGTAATAATAAAGAATGGAATAACATAAAGATTTCACCAAGTATAGGGTAATGCAGATACATGTTATTCCAATGTAATAATAAAGAATGGAATAATGTAAGTTCTCTTCATGAATAAGAAAGAATAACACCCCTTACGAGTAAAACAAATAATATCCCTTACCTTAGAAGAAAACTGGATACTGGAATAGTGAAGTAGCATAATACTCTTCTTCTTTCTCTCTATAATTTCTCTCTCTAGAGTTTCAGTGAATTCGTAAGAAATAATGAAGGAATGAGCTTTTATTTATAGGAGAATGGATTTAATAGTAACTTCAATTCTGAACGGTCTGCAATGATTTACTTTTTAAACGAACTCATTCTACATTAAAACTTAAAGCAACTATCCATACCGATTCACTATTAAAACTTTAAACCAAATGATCCATACCGATTCACTATTAAAACTTTAAACCAACGATCCATATTGATTTACTAATATAAATTCAACCAACTATTCTAAAAATTAGCACAACTCCTCATGGAATAATATTGTACCCCAAATAATTCTGAATGCAAGATACTATTGAATAGTAATCGGTGAATAACTCGTGAATAGTAACTCGGTGAATAGTAACTCATGAATAAGAACTCATGAATAGTAACTCTCGTGAATAGTAACTCATGAATAGTAACTCATGAATAGTAACTCGTGAATAGTACTCAATACGAAAAGTTCCCCGAATAATTCGATCAACAATATAACCTCCGACATCAATTATCATCTAATAGATGTCAATTTCTATTAACATAAATAATCCCAACACAATGAAACTATCAAATTCATCTTTAATCAACACAAACTTATTCATCATTAATATTATAACTCACAATATTTAACAACCAGTGTTGTTCCCGTGAAAGAGGGGCTTTCCAATAAGGATTTCTCCCTATCAAGCGCAATTAGGTGACCAAACCTCTCCTCGATGTAACTTCTAGACATTGTAAATATTTCAATTTAATAATATGAATAACTTTGTCGTCTCAATTATTAATTTAATAATATAACATATAATGCGTATGATACTTGATAATAATCGAATCAATAATACGAGAGATATGATGCAACAATTACTATAAAGAATAATCGAGTATAACCGAAGTGATTTCTCACGTAAGCATCAATAATCAATACCGTGTGCTACTATGCAACCACGCCATATTATCGCATTTTTTTACTACCGAGTAGTTAACAATTAACGGTAAAACCTCCGCCGTTATTTTCATAAAAAATATTTTTATCGTTTTCTCAATCCGGCAATAATTTTGTTGTGGAGTCCACCAATGATTGCGCCGTTGTACGAATATTCCCTGCTAAAACGAATATTCCCCGACCAATCGAATATAATACAACAACTTGCATACTTTGCAAAATTTATAAATACTACCCACAACTATAACATTATATCAAATCCACACCATAATATTAAAAAAAATATTTCGAGAAATTTAAATCTTTATTCATAAAATCTCGGGTCTCACAATCTCCCCTCCTTATGAAATTTCTCCCTCGAAATTTACGTGTGACGCACTGGTTTTGTCGTAATGTATGATGAGGACACTTCACGATTCTAACTCTTGAGGTATAACCTTTAAGCGTAGAATATATTCCAGGATTTTAACAGGTACATCTTTATACGTTAAATTATCCGCTATCTTGTCCGGTTCTAAATAAATAATGTGGTTCGGGTCGTCCACATATTTACGTAACATCGATACGTGACAAACGTTATGAACACGCAACATACTTAGCGGTAAAACGAGTCTATAAGCCATAGTTCCTACTTAATCGAGAATTTCAAATGGGCCAATAAAATCGAGGGTTGATATTTCCTCTTTTCATCGATTCTTGCTTCTAGAATAACGCCCTCTTGAACCTTCTTCTTCACATTCATCAGCTCTGAATATAGTATAGCTTCAGCGCTTTTAACTTTATCGATTAAAGTCGATTCTACTCAGATATTCATTATCTTCACATAGGTTCGTATATTCACACTCGTAAACGCATACGATCTTCTACTCAATGCGTCAGCTACCACGTTCACTTTTCCACGATAATATTGAATGGTACGATCGTAATCTTCAACAGCTCGAGCCAACGTCTTTAGCGCATTATATGTTCGTTTTAGTTGAAAAAATATTTAAGGTTTTAGACATGGGGTTTTGTACTGGGGTCAGTACAAAATTGGATTTCACGCTCTGGGGTAGGCTAAGAAGTCTTCAAGAATACGTCAGAAATTTATTAACAATAGAAATATCATTCACAATCGTGACTCTCATCCAAGACTTGGATAAGACGTCACATCGATACCTATCAACTTGCCATCGTTATTCACAACGTCCCCTACGTAAAGTCCGCTTTTGCATTACATTACACACAAGGAAGTCAACAACGAAAGGATCGGGCTCATTTGCTTATGGCTTGATATAACAAAGGATTAACTTTAGTGGTTTGGTTGCTTGAATTCGCATAACAAAGTTGGTTAGGAATATGAAAGCTAACAACCTTACGAAAAGCATGATGAGTAGTTAACCAATCGATTTCTAAAATCACACCAAAGGCAAGTATTTTCAAAGAGATAAGATCGACAAGTAAAGTGAAAGTGTCGATTTGAATCAACAAGATTTATAAACAGTGGAGGTAATAAAGATTTCTCCTAACGAAGTTTCAACCAATAAGTCAAAGTCTAACTTCTCAGGAGTCAAATTTAAACATTAAACGCAAGCAAGAGAGATAAAATAATGGGTAGAACTGGTATTTAATAAGACATAGACTTCGCAAGAGTTTATAATTAACTTACCCGTAAAAACTTCATTCGGGTTTTCTCGACAAACGCTCTCACTTAAACTACCAATTTTGACTTGTCTAGGACATCCCAGTTGGACTTAACTTTGTTGTAGAGTACATTCCACCCTTAATTGCTTCGTCACATTCCTGATTCATGATTCGAATCATTATTCTTCGATCCATATCGAATTGGGGTTGACCGCTTCCGCATGTGGTAATTCCAATTCGATGTTGATTCTCCCAATTGTCATTCCAAAAAGCAAAATCCATTTCATCTATTTTGGCCTTATTAGATCGGACGCCTTTTTCTACAATATCAACGCTGTCGTGCGTTTTTTTTACCCATGTATCATCTATTCTCTTCGCTCATTCGCTTCTTCTTTCATCGTAACCTTGATCATAGCATTCTCGCATTTCAAATTTAATATCTTATATTCGCCAAAGAGTGCTTCGCTCAAGCATCGCACATCGGGTAACACACAATTTGAATTGTTGTATCTCTTTGCTCCACAACCGCATCGCCGCTCTTCAAATTTCTCGCTTCTTCCAACTCATGAATACGATTTTTCAATTCTAAATTTTGATCATAAACTTCTTCTAACCAATTCTCCTCGTGTTCATCTTCTTCCTTCTTCCTCACTCTCACCGCTACCTCAAGAATCTAGATCGGTGTAACTATTAGTTCTTCACTTACCGCGTAGATATCTCTAATTTCTTCTTTGTCTAACATCACATTAACCTGGTTAGTGATTAAAGGTGTCTCAATGGTTTCATTCACTCCATTGTTAATATTTTCAGCTGCCATCTTTCAAAAACTGCCACAAAATAAGAGTTAATTAATATATCACATATTATCCCTATACTCTGACCAACCAATTAAATAACAAATAAACTTAGGTAGGTCATACTAGCGAAAGAATTCCACGTCTCTCCCCTCCTAGTTCTTATCTCACATCTCAGCCAGGGATCATATCCCTAAGCTTTGATACCAACTGTGACGCCCCCAAAATAGATATAGATCACCCATCTTGGGTCGCCAGATACATGGTACATAATACAAATACAATCTTAAATATACAACAAAAGTTGTGAGTTTTAATACAAATATTGTCTTCTGTACAATATCCACTCTCGAAATAAGTCCTCATTACAATTATTATCACACTATTTCATGTAATAGTGAGGACTACTAATGCTATCATCCGGACCATCACTCCGCCCCCGACTAGTCCTCGCTACGCTCTCATTTCAAAGAGAATAAAGGAAAGAAAGGGTGAGCTCAACTAGCCCAAGAAGAAATATTATGACTAAGATAATGCAGATAAATTATCATTAGCCTTCAACAATGTTAAACCGATAAAATACAATAGATAACAAGTTTAACTACAAATGAATAAGCAATCCATTAAAAGAGTCAAGTAGAGAATAAAATCTACTATCTTTTATGATTTAAAAGTTTTTCATCACTTTTATCACGAGACTCAAATTTTAATAAATAATCCACATCATCCCCGCACTACTACCAAGGATATTCATTAGGGTCACGACCACAAATTATCCACGCACTACTACGCCAAGGATATTCGTGTATTCATCAATGGTCATGATCATGCCAACAACTCGTCCATCAATGCACTACGGGCCAACGAGGACTTTTACCACATCATTTGTAACATTACTACCATGATTATACCGAATAATCCTCGTCATAATCATACCAAGTCCATCTATACACCACAAAGCCACGAGATGACTTTAAAAAAATATAAACATGAGGATGATGACAATGATATAAGAATTCAATAAAACAAGTTCAAGAATTAGTTTATCCAGAACTAATAACGCCCAAATTGTCAACACGATACTTTTTAGAGTAAAATTCAAGAATGCTCGTAAGAATATTTCCATGAAAAGATATCGATGAAGCGCAAATATCAAGGATATTCCACTAATTTCATGGAGTATAGAAGTTAAAACTTTAACCAACCGAGTATAATAAATAATGGAATAACAAAAGAAATCACCAAGCATGTGATATACAAAGATGCGCAGTTATTCCACGAGTAATAATAAATACGGACCAAGTGTCCCACAGTAAACGCACGCATGTGATATTCTATTCGAATGTAATAATAAAGAATGGAATAACATAAGGATTAAACCAAGTATAGGGGAGTCCGCGTATACAAAGTTATTCCAATCCAATAATAATAATAATAAAGACGGAACTGTGTCCTACAGAAAAACATGCATACGTGATATTCCAATGTAATAATAAAGAATGGAATAACATAAGGATTTCATCAAGTATAGGGAGTCCACGTATACAAAGTTATTCCAACAGTAATAATAAAGATGGAATAATAGGAACCAAGTCCCATAATAAATTATGCACGACAATGATATTCCAATGTAATAATAAAGAATGGAATAACTTAAGGATTTCACCAAGTATAGGGGAGTTCACATGATACAAAAGTTATTCCAACATAATAATAAAGAATGGAATAATAAGGTCCCACCAAGTATAAAAATAATAAAAAATGCATGACAAGTTATTCCAATGTAATAATAAAGAATGGAATAATGTGTTCTCTTCATAAATAAGAAAGAATAACACCCTTTACGAGTACAAATAAATAATATCCCTTACCTTAAAAAAAACCGGATATCGGAATAGTGAAGTAGCGAGTAATACTCTTCTTCTTTCTCTATATATTTCTCTCTCTGAGTTTCAAAGAATTCGTAAGAAATAATGAAGGAATGAGCTTCTATTTATAGGAGAATGGATTGAATAGTAACTAATTCTGAATCGGACCAGATTTGATTTACTTTTAAACCAGATTAAAACTTAAAGTCCATCCAAAACTTAAAGCAAAACGGTCCATACCGATTCACTATTAAAACTTTAAACCAAATGATCCATATCGATTCACTATTAAAACTTTAAACCAACGATCCATATTATTAATATAAATTCAACCAACTACCCAAAAATTAAAGACAACTCCTCATGGAATAATATTGTACCCAAATACCCGAATGCAAAAATACTAGAGTGAATAGTAATCGGGTGAATAAGAATCATGAACTCATGAATAAGAACTCATGAATAGTAACTCATGAATAGTAACTCGTGAATAAGAACTCATGAATAGTAACTCCGCTTAATAGTACTCACACCTAAAAAGTTCCCCTAATAATTCGATTGAACAATATAACCTCCGCAGACATCAATTATCATCTAAAATAGATGTCGATTTCTACTAACACAAATAATCCCAACACAATGAAACTATCAAATTCATCTTTAATCAACACGAACTTATTCATCATTAATATTATAACTCACAATATTTAGCAACCAAAGTTGTTCCCGTGAAAGAGGGGCTTTCCAATAAGGATTTCTCCCTATCATGCCAAATTAGGTGACCAAACCTCTCCTCGATGTAACTTCTAGACATCAGAAATATTGCAATTTAATAATATGAATAACTTTGTCGCCTCAATTATTGATTTAATAATATAACATATAATGCGATGATGATACTTGACAATAATCGAATCAATAATACGAGAGATATGATGCAAAGAATTACTATAAAGCAATAATTGAGTATAACCGAGTGATTTCTCACGTAAGCATCAATAATCAATATCGTGTGCTACTATACAACCACGCCAGACATCGCATTTTTTTACTACCGAAAGTAGTTCAACAAAGATAACTGTAAAACCTCTACCGTTATTTTATAAAAAATATTTTTGTCGCTTTCAATCCGACAATAATTTACATTATGGAGTCCACCAATGATTGCTAGTGCATTGCATTAATATTCCCCGCTAAAACAAATATTTCCACCAATCGAATATAATACAACAACTTGCATACTTTGCAAAATTTATAAATACTACCCACAACTATAACATTATATCAAATCCACACCATAATATTAAAAAAAATATTTAGAGAAAATTAAATCTTTATTCATAAAATCTGGCTCTCACAAGATTAGTGCAAATCATTTATGTCGAATCCTCGCATACAAGGCGCCTCTTGACTCTTCTCCAAGATGAGTCATTACTCATGGGCGATGATGAAGGTATTTCTTTTACATTATAACATGAATTAAGTTTACATCTTATTGTGACAAGTTATCTTTCAGTAAGTGCACACTTTCATCTTTCTCCAATTTGTTGTATATATTTCGAGGATACTGCTTGGTGGATTCAAATTTAAGACGAGGCTGGTTGATCGCAAATTCATACTATACTTTCATGATAGAGATTGTGATAGAAACTATTTGCCAAGAAAATGCTTATATTTGGTTACAAAACATTCGAAAAAAAGTCGGTCTTAAAGATGTTGCAGTTGAGTTATTGATAGAGTATGTTCTCTATTTTATTTATTTTAATTAAATCATTGTCATTCTATTTTTTTAAAATAAAATCATTGTCATTTTAGTATATTAACATATATATCTTTCAGTATTTTATATATACGTCTTGATGATATTATATTTTTTGAACAAACAGATTGCGACTTCTCATGCACTATAGATTCAAGACTATATAGCACGATTAATTTCCCCCCAATACTCATTGAGAAGTGTAAAGGCTGGTTTGACCCACCTCACTACTAAAAAAATGATCATTTGTGATGGCCAAAATCCATCACAAAAAGTAGGAAAACCATCACGAAAGGTTTATGTGATGGCTTTAAGCATCACAATGGCCGCCTTGTATACGCCCATCATGAAAGGTTTTACGTGATGGTTTTGGCAATCACGCAAATGCTTAGTGCTAATTTTGTGATGATTAATACAATCACATTAACACGTAATCTATTGTGATTGTCAAAGTCATCACAAAAAAAATAAGACTTTAGGGATCAAATGTAAGAACGTGAATCTCTATTTACGTATAATTTATTTCACTGTATTAATTGTATCAAACGATACTTGTAGGATTCAAACCCTCTCCCATTTGTAAACTAAATAACGAGTATTACCACCACACCAAAGTCCAGATCATGATTATAATTTAAAACAAAATATAAAAGGAAACATATGTGAGTTGACTTACTAAACAAAATTACTTCCACATAAGATTTCATGATTGCAATGGCAATCACAAATACTCTATAATGATGGTAAAATTAGTCATCACTAAGAGCCATCATATATTTTATTGTTTTGTGATGGCTTGAAAATTTCATCACAAAATACCTTCTTTTTGCAATTGCAAATAAAAGTCGTCACAAAAATCTATCTTTTTTAATGATTGTCACAACCGTCATAAAATATTGTTTTGATTATTTCTTACATTAAAATATTAGTGATAGCTTAAATGCAATCACGAAAATGGCATATCTATAAGTGATGACTTAGTGCGTCACAAAAAAAAATTTATTTTACGTGAAAAAATTGGTGTGATTGACATGGCCATCACAATTATAATACAATGATGGCAAGATTAGTCATCACTATGAGCCATCATAAATACTATTATTTTGTGATTGCTTAAAAAGTCCATCACAAATTACTATCTTTTGTGATTGTTTTTAAAAACTATCACAAAATTCTGTCACGTATTCTTATTTTTCTAGTAGTGCCTCTCCAAGAAATCGGGAAACATCCTCGGTTTTAAAGCCCTTGGCCTTTCAGTTGTTACTCCTGTTTTTGCAAAATCAACTGTCATGGAGTGAAGTTGTGAGATCCGGAAATTATGAAATGAAAGTATTCAATTTTCTTATAATTATTATTTTATTTCGTAAATGGTTAAATTGATAAAATGGTTAAAGTTAAGGGTGATATGTGAAAAACTTTTAAAGTAAACAAGTTGTCATAAAAAAATTGGTGATAAAAGTATAGTAATACATGTGGTTGCATAGTAGCACACGGTATTGTACATTATCTTTGATTATTGATGCTTACGTGAGAAGTCACTCAGTTATACTCAATTATTACTACAGTAATTGCTACATTATATCTCTCATATTATTGATTCAATTATTGTCACAGTATCATCTGCATAATATTTATTATTATTAAATCAATAATTGAGACGACAAAGTTATTCATATTATTATTTATGATATTGACGATATCTAAAAAGTTATGTCGAGGAGAGGTTTGGTCACCTAATTGTGCGCCAATAGGGAGAAATCCTTATCGGAAAGCCCCCTCTTTCCTGGGAACGATCTGGTTGTTAAATATTGAGAGTTATAATATTAATGATGAATAAAATCGTGTTGATTAAAGATGAAATTGATAGTTTCATTGTGTTGGGATTATTAGTGTTAGTGGAAATTGACATTTATTTCGATAATAATTGATGTCTGGAGATTATATTGACCAATCGATTAATTCACCGGATAAATGAGTAATTAATTGCTATTAATTCACATGCCTATAACTATGTGTTCACATGTGTGTACTATTGATTCACATGATTTACTATTAGGAGAGTTGGTGCAAGATTGATAATACTTGCATGACTAAATTAAAAATGGAGGTATAGATGAAAGTACTATACTATAATTTATTTTTTCACATGTTTAGAACTATTGAGTCACATGATTCACTATTGATTCACATGATTTACTATTAGGGGAGGTGGTGCAAGTTTGATAATTATTGCAGGACTAAATTAAAAATGAAGGAAAAGAGGAAGGTATTATACTGTAATATTTCGAGCCCCAAAATGTGCAATTATTGAAACTATATTTTCCTATAAATAGAAGCTCATTCTTCCTTCATTTCTTACCAATTCACTAAGTCTCACAAGAGCAATTATTACAGAGAAATTAAAGAGAGAAAGAAGAAAAGAAGTTTTCTACCTCACTATTCCAGTATCCAATTTTCTTCTAAGGTAAGGGGTATTATTTCTTTCGTATTCATGAAGAGAGCTATTTTCTTTCAATACTCGTAAGAGTTGTTATTCCATTCTTTATTATTCTGTTGGAATAATCTGTCTACGCAGACTACCGCATGCATGGTGAAATTCTTTTGTTATTCCATTCTTTATTATTCTGTTAGAATAACCTGTCTGTGCGGTCTATCGCATGCCTGGTGAATTCCTCTGTTATTCCATTCTTTATTATTCTGTTGGAATAACCTGTCTGTGCGGTCTATCGCATGCCTGGTTAATTCTTTTGTTATTCCATTCTTTATAATAACCTGTCTGTGCAGTCTATCGCATACCTGGTGAATTCTTCTGTTATTCCATTCTTTATTATTCTGTTAGAATAACCTGTCTATGTGGATTACCGCATGCATGGTGAATGATCCTTCGTATTCATTCCTTATTAAATTTTGGAAATGATCCGTCTGACGTGGATTACCGCATGGCGCGCGAAAAAATCCATTCATAGCTTCATATATTCTATTATACTCAATTGGTTAAAGTTTTGGCTTCTATACTCTATAAAATTAGTAGAATCTCTCTGGATAATCAAGGCTTCATCCAAAGATCTTTTCATGGAAATATTCTTCGAGCATTCTTTAATTTTACTCCATAAAGCGAAAGATCATGTCGACAATTTGGACGTTATTGATTTACGGATAAATTAAATTATAAATCTTTAAAATTTATCCTCGAACTTGTTTTATCAATTATTATGTCATTGTCATCATCCTCACGCTTATATTGTGATGAAAGTCATCTTTGCTTTACGTGCATGATGAACTTGATATGATTATGACGTGGATTATTCGATATAATCATGATAGTAATGTAACGAATGATGTGGTAAAAGTCTTCATCGGCCATGTAGTTCATCAATGGACGATTGTTGTTATGATTATGATCGTGGATTATTCAAGATAATCATGACCATTGATGATTACATGAATATCCTCGGTCGTAATGCAGGATGATTCAATTTTATTTATTGTCGAGTCTCAATGATAAAGTTGATGAAAAACTTTTTAAATCATAGAAGATAGTAGATTCTATGATCTACTTGACTCTTCTAATGGATTGTTTATTCCGCTGCAGTTGTTGATCTAAAATTTGTCGTCTATTGTATTCTATCAGTTGTTATACTGTTGAAGGATAAGGATAATTTATTCTGCATTATCTTAGTCATAATATTTCTTACTGGGTTAGTTGAGTTCACCCTTTTCTTTCATTGTTCTTGTAAGACCACAACTTTTATGAATAAAGAATAATTTTTCTCGAAATATATTTTTGAATATTATGGTGTGGATTTGATATAATGTTATAGTTGTGTGTAATATTTATAAATTTTGCAAAAGTAAGCAAGTGGTTATATAATATTTGATTGGTCTCGGGAATATTCGCTTTTAACAGGAATATTCGTGACGACGACACAATCATCGGTGGACCCCACAACGAAGTATTATCGTAGTTAGAAAACAATGTAATTATCTTTTATAAAAATAACTACGAAAAGTTTTACCGTTAAACCGCTGTTGAACTACCCTAGAGTAAAAGTACGATGAATACGCGTGGTTGTATAGTAGCACACGGTATTGATTATTGATGCTTACGTGAGAAGTCACTAAGTTATACTCAATTATTGCTACAATAATTGATGCATCATATCTCCCATATTATTGATTCAATTATTATCACAGTATCATCTGCATAATATTTATATTATTAAATCAATAATTGAGACGATTAAGTTATTCATATTATTAATTGCAATATTGATAATGTCTAGAAGTTCTGTCAAGGAGAGATTTGGTCACCTAATTGTGCGTCAATGGGGAGAAATTCTTATCGGAAAGCCCCCTCTTTCCTGGGAACGACCTAGTTGTTAAATATTATGAATTATAATATTAATGATGAATAAGTTCGTGTTGATTAAAGATGAAATTGATAGTTCCATTGTGTTGGAATTATTAGTATTAGTGAAAATCGACATTTATTTCGATAATAATTGATGTCTGGAGGTTATATTGACCAATCGGGTAATTAACCGGATAAATGAGCATTTAATTGCTATTGACTCACATGATTATAACTATTTGTTCACATGTGTGTACTATTGATTCACATTCATTTACTGTTAGGGAAGATGGTGCAAGATTGATAATACTTGCTTGACTAAGTTAAAAATGGAGGTATAGATGGAGGTACTATACTGTAATTCATATTTTCACATGTCTAGAACTATTGATTCACATGATTTACTATTGATTCACATGATTTACTATTAGGGGAGGTGGTGCAAGTTTGAAAATACTTGCAGGACTAAATTAAAAATGAAGGAAAAGAGGAAGGTATTATACTGTAATATTTCGAGCCCTAAAACGTGCAATTATCAAAACTATATTTTCCTATAAATAGAAAATCATTCTTCATTCATTCTCACCAATTCACTAAAGCTATAGAGCAATTATTATAGAGAGAAATTATAGAGAAAAAGAAGAAGAGAAGTCTGCTACCTCACTATTCTAGTATCCAGTTTTCTTCTAAGGTAAGGGGTATTATTTCTTTCGTATTCATGAAGAGAATTATTTTCTTTCAATACTGTAAGAGTTGTTATTTCATTCTTTATTATTCTCATTGGAATAACCCGTGCATGCGCGCGGTCTATCGCATGCCGGTGAATTCTTCTATTATTTCATTCTTTATTATTCGCTGAATAACTCGCCTGCGTAAGGCCTATCGCATGCATGGTGAATTCTTCCATTATTCCATTCTTTATTATTCGGTTGGAATAACTTTTCTGTCACGCGGTCTATCGCATGCACCGTGAAATTCTTCATTATTCCATTCTTTATTATATTTGTTGAATAACTCGTATGTATTATGGATTATCGCATGCCTCGGTGAATTCTTCCGTATTCCATTCTTTATTATTCGCTGAATAACTCGTTCGCATCGTGGGCCATCGCATTCTGGTGAATTCTTCATTATTTCATTCTTTATTATTCTATTGAATAACTTTTCATGCATGCGGTCTATCGCATGCTTGGTGAATTCTTCATTATTCCATTCTTTATTATTCTCGTTGGAATAACTCATGCACGCGGACTACCGCATGCACGGTGAATTCTTCATTATTCCATTCTTTATTATTCTGCTGGGATAACTTTTATCATGTGGATTACTGCATGCATGGTGAATGATCCTTCGTATTCATTCTATATTAAATTGAAGAAATGATCTGTCTACGTGGATTACCGCATGGCGGGCAAAAATGCATTTGCAGTTTCATATATTCTATTATACTCATTTGGTTAATGTTTTGGCTTCTATACTCCATGAAATTAGTAGAATATCCTCGGATATTTCAAGCTTCATCCAAATTTTTTCATGGAAATATTCTTCCGAGCATTCTTGAATTTTACTCCACAAAGCAAAGATCATGTTGACAATTTGGACGTTATTGATTTCGGATAAATTAAATTATAAATCTTTAAAATTTATCATTGAACTTGTTTTATTGAATTATTATGTCATTGTCATCATCCTCATGCTTATATTGTGATGAAAGTCATCTTCGGCTTACGTGCATAGATGGACTTGGTATGATTATGACCGTGGATTATTCGTAGATAATCATGACCGTAATGTGACGAATGATGTGGTGAAAGTCCTCATGGCTCGTAGTGTATCGATGGATAGTTTTTGGTATGATTATGACCGTAGATTATTCTTGGATAGTCATGACCATCGATGATTAAATGAATATCCTCGGCTCGTAGTGCGGGGAAGATTCGATGTAATGGTTTATTTATTAAGTCGAGTCTCAAATGATAAAAATTGATGAAAACATTTTAAATCATAGAAGATAGTAGATATCGTGCTCTACTCGACTTTTCTAATAGATTGCTTATTTCCAATTTGCAGCTTAAACTTGATGTCTATTGTATTTTATCGCTTTAACATTGTTGAAGGCTAATGATAATTTATTCTCGCATTATCTTAGTCATAATATTTCTTATCGGGCTAGTTGAGCTCACCCTTTCTTTCACTGTTTCTTCTCGTGAAATGAGAATATAGGCTGGGACGAGTCGGGGAACGGAGTGACGGTCAAGATGATAGCATTAGTAGTCCTCACTATTTTGTTAAATAGTGTGACAATAAATGTAATGAGGACTCCTTTGAGTGTGGATATTGTCTAGATGACAATATTCTTATTAAAACTCTCAAATTATGTTTTGTCGTATTTTACACGACAGTTGTATTATTAAGTTGTATTTGAATTTTGTACCATGTATTTGGCGACTCAAGATGGGTGATGTATACCTGTTTTGGGGGCATCACAGTTGGTATCAAAGCTTAGGGATATGATCCCTGGCTGAGATGTGAGACAAGAGCTAGGAAGGGAGAGACAGGAAATTCCTTCGCTAGTATAACCTACCTAAGTTTATTTGGTATTTAATTGGTTGGTTAGAGTATAGGGATAATATGTGATATGTTAATTAACCCTTGTTTTGTGGCAGTATTTGAAAATGGCATCCAAAATTGTTGAGATAAGCAATGAAGCACATAAGACCGTTGAGTCACCAACGATTAATACCAAGGATAATGTGCAACTGCAAGACAATAATCCTCAGGTAAACAACAACACCGATCAGATGATGAACGATGGGATGATTAGAGGCTTTATGCAATTCATGCAAAATCAGGCGAGAGAGACTCCTGTTCATAATTCAGGTGGAAACAATGGCAACCCACGGCTGGTCACTGCTAAGCAGTTCAAGGAGCTGGGACCGCCGGAGTTTTTGGGAAATTCAGAACCACTTAAGGCGGAGACGTGGTTAAAGCAGATCACCAAGATATTTGATGTCTTGGGATGCTCCGAGGAGCAAAAGGTTCCCTTTGCCACCTTTATGTTGCGTGAAGAGGCGATTCTCGGTGGGAATCAGAAAACGCGTACTTTCTGACGACTCTCAAGATGTCTTTGGAGAAGTTCCAAGAGTCGTTCAACGACAAGTACTTTCTGAAAGTATTCGTCATACGAAGGAGGTGGAGTTTATCAAGTTGAGCAAAACAAAATATGACCCAGGTCGCAATACGAGACTAAATTTGCGAGTTATCCCCGTTTGCATCCCATTTGGTTGATAATGAGGAGAGCGAATGACGCTAATGTTTCTAAGAGGTTTGAAACCCGATATACGCCAATACCTCATTTCTCAAAACTTTGTTTATATTTAGATGTTGTGAATAGGGCTCGCTTATTGAGAGCGCGATAATGAGTTAAAGACAACCAAAAGGCAACGACCAACAACACGATAATAATCGTATTCTAAGGCAACGGCCATCTAACAATGATAACCATCGTGGGGAAATTATCATGCCAAGAATGGTAACCACTTTGGTGGTAATCATGGCCAAGATAATAGAAGTGGAAATTTCAAGAAGAGAAGGTTCAACAATGATGGAAAGACAAAGAAAGACTAACACCCGCTTTCAAGGAAGGAGAACGACCACCAATCAGATGCTTCAAATGCGAGGGGGGACATATCACCCAAATCACGTGATGCGATCCAAAGCATGTTACCGTTGTGGAAAAGAAGGTCACCTAGCCCGATTTTGTCGTGTACCAAAGTCTAGTCCAGCTGAGACGGTGGCACCAAAGGCAGATACGGACAAAACAAAGCTGGCGGTTTCAAGAAGAGCGTTTTTCATGACTTCTCAAAAAGAGAGTAACCCGAACGAAGTTAGCACGGGTTAGTTAATTATAAATTCTTGCGAAGTCTATAACTTATTAGATATCTGGGTCTACCCATTCTTTTATCTCTTTCGCTTTGCGCCAACGCTTAAATTTGACCCCAGAGAAATTAGACTTTGACTTATTGGTTGAAACTTCGTTAGTAGAAACCTTCATTACCTCCACTGTTTTTAAATCTTGTTGATTCAAATCGACACTTTCACGTTACCTGTCGATCTTATCTCTTTGAAAATACTTGTCCTTGATGTGATTTTAGGAATCGATTGGTTAACTACTCATCATGCCAAAATTGATTATTTTTGTAAGGTTGTTAGCTTTCATATTCCTAACCAACCTGTTATGCGAATCCAAGCAACCAATCACTGTTATATTAAGCCATAAGTAAAGAGCCTTGAGCCTTTCGCTGGTGACTTCCTTGTGTGGAATGCACCGCTTTACTTTCAGTAAGGAAGTCGTGAATAATGATGGCAAGTTGATAGTATCAATGTGACATACTATCCAAGTCTTGGGATGAGAGTCAGCGCTTTTTTTTCTATTGTTAATAAATTTCCCGACGATTCTCAAGAACTTCCTGGACTACCCCAAAGCGTGAAATCGCATTTTGTATTGACCCCAGTACAAAACCCATTTCTAAAACCCTTAAATATTTCTTCAACCAAAACGAACGTTTAATGCGCCAAAGACGTTGGCTCGAGCTGTTGAAGATTACGACCATACAATTCAATATTATCATGGAAAAAGAAAGCGCAGTACCTGATGCATTGAGTAGAAGATCGCATGCGTTTACGATTGTAACGTTGTTAACACAAAGACCCATTTCATATGACTTATAAATGATAAAGATAGAGTTAAAGACTCTAAGGACCCACATGATGATGTCAAATAATACGAGTAGAATTGACGTTAACCGATGAAGTTAAAATCGCTCAAGCTACACACCTGGAGCTGATGAATGCAAAGAAGAAGGTTCAAGAGGGCATTATTCTAAAAGCAATAGTCGATGAAGAGAAGAAATCTCAACCCTCGATTTAATTGGCTCATTTGAAATCCTCGATCGAGTAGGAACTGTGGCCTATAGACTCGTTTTACCGCCAAGTATGTTGCGTGTTCATAACGTTTTTCACGTATCGATGTTACGTAAATATGTTGACGACCCGAACCACATTATTGAATTAGAACCAAACGAGATAGAGGAAGATTTAACGTATGAGGAGACACATGTTAAAATGTTAGATAAGAATGAATATATTCTACGCTCAAAGGTTATATCTCAAGAGTTGGAATTTGACGATGTATCATCATCTCTTCGGTATACCAGGTACGCATCCTAATTTCGAGGATGAAATTTCATAAGAAGGGGAGGTTGTAAGACCCCAACTTTTATGAATAAAGAATAATTTTTCTCGAAATATATTTTTGAATATTATGGTGTGGATTTGATATAATGTTATAGTTGTGTGTAATATTTATAAATTTTGCAAAAGTAAGCAAGTGGTTATATAATATTTGATTGGTCGGCGAATATTCATTTTAACAGGGAATATTCATATGACGGCACAATCATTGGTGGACCACACAATGGAAGTATTGTCGTAGTTAGAAAATGACAGAATTATCTTTTATAAAAATAAAGGCGAAAGTTTTACCGTTAAATTGTTGAACTACCCGGTAGTAAAAGTATAGTAATACACGTGGTTGCATAGTAGCACACGGTATTGATTATTGATGCTTACGTGAAAAGTCACTCAGTTATACTCAATTATTGCTACAATAATTGCTGCATCATATCTCTCATATTATTGATTCAATTATTGTCACACTATCATCTGTATAATATTTATATTATTAAATCAATAATTGAGACGATTAAGTTATTCATATTATTATTTGCAATATTGACAATGTCTAGAAGTTTTGTCAATGAGAGATTTGGTCACCTAATTGTGCGCCAATAGGGAGAAATCCTTATCGAAAAGCCCCCTCTTTCCTAGGAACGACCTGGTTGTTAAATATTATGAATTATAATATTAATGATGAATAAGTTCGTGTTGATTAAAGATGAAATTGATAGTTTCATTGTGTTGGAATTATTAATGTTAATGAAAATCGACATTTATTTCGATAATAATTGATGTCTGGAGGTTATATTGACCAATCGGGTAATTAACCGGATAAATGAGCAATTAATTGCTATTGATTCACATGATTATAACTATTTGTTCACATGTGTGTACAATTTTTTCACATTCATTTACTATTAGGGGAGATGGTGCAAGATTGATAATACTTGCATGACTAAGTTAAAAATGGAGGTATAGATGGAGGTATTATACTGTAATTCATATTTTTACATGTCTAGAACTATTGATTCACATGATTTACTATTGATTCACATGATTTACTATTAGGGGAGGTCGTGCAAGTTTGATAATACTTGCAGGACTAAATTAAAAATGAAAGAAAAGAGGAAGGTATTATATTGTAATATTTCGAGCCCCAAAACGTGCAATTATCGAAACTATATTTTCCTATAAATAGAAGCTCATTCTTCCTTCATTCTCACCAATTCACTAAAGCTAAAAGCAATTATTATAGAGAGAAATTATAGAGAGAAAGAAGAAGAGAAGTCTGCTACCTCACTATTCTAGTATCCAGTTTTCTTCTAAGGTAAGGGGTATTATTTCTTTCGTATTCATGAAGAGAATTATTTTCTTTCAATACTCGTAAGAGCTGTTATTTCATTCTTTATTATTACGCTTGGAATAACTTTGTGCATGCGGTCATCGCATGCACGGTGAATTCTTCCGTTATTTCATTCTTTATTATTCTCATTGAATAACATATCTCGTGTGGTCTATCGCATGCATAGTGAATTCTTCATTATTCCATTCTTTATTATTCTCGTTGAATAACTCATGCATGCGATCTATCGCATGCATGGTGAATTCTTCATTATTCTATTCTTTATTATTCTCGTTGGAATAACTCGTCATCGCGGCGATCTATCGTATGCTGGTGAATTCTTCTTCATTATTCCATTCTTTATTATTCTCGCTGGAATAACTTGTCTGCATGCGATCTATCGCATTCTGGTGAATTCTTCTTTATTCTATTCTTTATTATTCATTGGAATAACTCGTCTGCGTAAGGGCTCATCGCATGCTCGGTGAATTCTTCATTATTCCATTCTTTATTATTTTATTGAATAACTCCGCCTAAGCGGACTACCGCATGCATGGTGAATGATCCTTCGTATTTATTACTTATTAAATTATGGAAATGATCTATCTCACGTGATTACCGCATGGAGCTAAAAAAATCCATTTGCGCTTCATATATTCTATTATACTCGGTTGGTTAAAGTTTTGGCTTCTATACTCCATGAATTTAGTAGAATATCATGGATATTCAAGCTTCATCCAAAGATCTTTTCATGGAAATATTTTTCTAAAGCATTCTTGAATTTTACTCCACAAAGCAATGATCATGTCGACAATTTGGGCGTTATTGATTTCGGATAAATTAAATTATAAATCTTTAAAATTTATCCTTGAACTTGTTTTATTGAATTATTATGTCATTGTCATCATCCTCATGCTTATATTGTGATGAAAGTCATCTTTGGCTTACGTGCATAGATGAACTTGGTATGATTATAACCAGAGATTATTCGGTATAATCATGACCGTAATGTGACGAATGATGTGGTGAAAGTCCTCAGTGGCCTGTAGTACATCACGGACGCTTTTGGTATGATTATGACTGGGATTATTCTTATAGTCGTGACCATTGATGATTTAATGAATATCCTCGGCCCGTGTAGTGCGGGAAGATTCGATGATATGGTTTATTTATTAAGTCGAGTCTCAAATGATAAAATTGATGAAAATATTTTAAATCATAGAAGATAGTAGATATCATGCTCTACTCGACTCTTCTAATGGATTGTTTATTCACCGCAGCTTAAACTTGATGTCTATTGTATTTTATCGCTTTAACATTGTTGAAGGCTAATGATAATTTATTCTACATTATCTTAGTCATAATATTTTTTACTGGGCTAGTTGAGCTCACCCTTTCTTTCATTGTTCTCTTCAGAAAATGAGAATATAGCTGGGACGAGTCGGGGAACGGAGTGACGGTCCAGATGATAGCATTAGTAGTCCTCACTATTCTATTAAATAGTGTGACAATTAATGTAATGAGGACTCCTTTGAGTGTGGATATTGTCTAGATGACAATATTCTTATTAAAACTCTCAATTATGTTTTGTCGTATTTTTACACGACAGTTTGTATTAAGTTTTGTATTTGAATTTTGTACCATGTATTGGCGACTCAAGATGGGTGATGTATACCTATTTTGGGGGCATCACAGCGCTCTCTTCGAGAATGAGAATATAAATTTGGACCCTGAGTGGAAATAGAGTGATGGTCCGGGATAAGTGGCTTTAGTAGTCCTCACTATTCTGTGAAATAGTGTGATAATAATTGTAATGAGGACTCCATTGAGTGTGGATATTGTCTAGATGACAATATTCTTATTAAAACTCTTAGATTATGTTTTATTGTATTTTACACGACTGTTGTATAATTA
Organism: Panax quinquefolius; assembly: GCA_020205615.1. Taxonomy (NCBI): domain Eukaryota; kingdom Viridiplantae; phylum Streptophyta; class Magnoliopsida; order Apiales; family Araliaceae; genus Panax; species Panax quinquefolius. The sequence goes on from CM035152.1 coordinate 155,502,566, forward strand.
AGTTTGTATTTGTATTCAGAACCATGTTTTTGGCGACCCAAGATGGGTGATGTATACCTATTTTGGGGGCGTCACAGAAGTGTTTCCAATTGAAGATATTTTTTACTCATAGCTTTATTTGAGTCAAGGTCTGCATGTACCAAATGTGCAGTAGAGATTGTACGTATCTTTGATCAGCTAATTAATTAACAAATAACTTATTGTTTTCTTGCAAAATTAGACTTATTGGGAAATATTAAAGACAAATGGACTTACAAAAAATTCAATAATATAGAATGACAATAAATGTTTTCTCATACATACTGTACTTCCTCTTGAATTCCTGAACAAAGTGGTTCACCATTGAACCACTTTATTCAGGAATTTAAGAGAAAGTACAGTATTGTGAGCCACTTATTGGGAACTGTTGAATTTCCTGCAACTCTCCTTTTGTTCTCTTATTTCCCAATAAGTCTGATTTTGCAGTAAATTCAAAAGTACTTTGTTGATAAGCCTTCTGATCAATGATACCTTGGGTACAATCTATACTGCACATTTACTACATGCAGACCTTGATTCAAATAAGACTATATATGAGTAAAAAATATCTCAGTTGGAAACCCTTCACTCTATGGTAGTTGATTTTACAAAAACAGGAGTAACAACTAAAAGGCTTAGGGCTTTAAAACCGAGGATGTTCCTCGATTTCTTGGAGAGGTGGGTCACAATTAGCTTACAATTCTCAAGGAGTATTGGGGATAAACTTTATCGACGACGACCGACTATTAAGATCGTATAATCTCCTTCTTGCACTTGGCAGGCATTTGCAGTCTCCTAGTTCTGAGGAGTTAGCTTATGCAGTGGCGAGAGCAGTACAATAGCAGGATGATGATACCGAGGTAATCTTATCATTATTTAGCCTTATGTTTAGTTTTGCATGTTTATTTTAGCATACTTTAGACATGACACTTAAGAAAGTATGATGAAAAAACCAAGTCAGTTTTAATCAGACGGTATTTGTTTTTGTTTATATGTGTGTGGATGTTTATATATATTATGTTGGTTTTTATAAATTATATATATATGGATGGATCTCAATGAATTTGTAGGGATGTTGGTTAATATATAGATACTGCTGTGTGTTGGGATATAAATCAGGGACAAACAGGTACAGTTTTTTCTTTGGGAAATCCAACAAACAGCCAATTTTTTTTAAAATTAGAAATCAGCGACCGTATATTGTCGCTGTCGCTAATGTTTATCAGCGATCTTTTATGAATCCAGGATGTTAGCGACCGCAGCAGTTGCTACTAGTGGTCGCAGACACATGGACCACATCACCAATGTGGTCTGGCTCACGGCGACTCAACTTAGCGACGGATTCGGTCGCTATATGGCGGTCGCTAAAAGTGGTCGCTATTTGTGCAGACAGCGACCCGATTACATGCGACTATTATCAGCGACTGAAGTCGGCAGCTGATAGATATATCTGTGACCTTATGCGGTCGTGGATAATCGGTCGTTAATAAGCCTTTTTCTTATAGTGTGGTAAGGATGTGTCTTATTCTTATTTGAAGGTATTTGGGTGCAAGGCTTGCTCCATGTGTGTTTGTTGGCTACGGAGATGCAGAGTTTGGATACTGGTTATGAGATCCAATACAGAGAAAAAATTTTAGGAGCAGAGATGTGATATTTCATGAGCACCAGAATTATGAGGATTTTGGTAATGTTACACAACCCATAGATAATAGAGTTCTAGATCTCAGTGGAGTTCCTTCTCCAGTACAGAATGCCACAATTGGAGAAAGAGGTATCAGAATGAAGATATGATTTATACAAATTTGCACGATAATGATGGGTCAAATGTAGATAGTGTTGATCAGGAGGAACAACTTGATATTGAAGAACCTCAGCTAAGAAGATCCATAAGAGAACGTGTGTCATCAGTTAGGTATCCTTCATTTGAATATCTTTTAGTTGCTGAGGAGGGGGGGCCAAAGAATATTCAGGAAGTCAAGACTTATAAGGAGAAGAACAGTTGGTTGAGAGCTATGCTGGATTAGATGGGCTCTTTGCACAAGAATCACACCTACGAGTTAACTACACTTTTGAAAGATAGGAAAGCATTGAAGAACAAATGGGTGTTCAAGCTTAAGAAGGATGGTGAAAAACTAATGAAGTACAAAGCTCGATTAGTCGTTAAGGGTTTTGCTCAAAAGCAAGGTATTGACTTCGATGAGATTTTTTCTCTAGTTGTGAAGATGAATTCTATTCGAGTAGTGTTAGGATTAGTAGCTAGTATGGATCTTGAGCTTGAACAGTTGGATGTGAAGACTATTTTTCTTTATGGAGATTTGAAAGAGGAAATATACATGGAGCAACCAGAAGGACTTGAAGTTAAAGGAAAAGAACATTTGGTTTGTAGGTTGAAGAAAAGTTTGTATGGTCTGAAACAAACCCCAAGGCCAGGTACATGAAATTTGATTCATTTATGATGGATCAAGGTTACAGTAGAATAGTTGCAGATCACTGTGTGTATGTGAAAAAAATTCTCAGATGGTAACTTCGTTATTCTGTTGCTATATGTAAATGATATGTTAATAGTTGGGCAAGATGCTAACATGATTCGCAGGCTCAAGGGTGAGTTATTCAAGTCTTTTGATATGAAGGATTTAGGTTATCCGACTAAATAGATTTTGGGTATGAAGATTGTTCGTGACAGAAAAACCAAGAGATTGTGGTTGTCACAAAATAAATATGTTGAATGAGTGCTTGCAAGGTTCAACATGGGTGATGTTAAGTCAATTAGCATACCACTGAATAGTCATATTAAGTTGAAAAAACGCATGTGTCCTTCTACTAAGGAAGGGAAAGATGATATGGCATCAGTTCCTTACTCCTCTTATGTATGCAATAGTTTGTACACTGCCAGATATTTCTTATGCAGTTGGCATTGTGAGCAGGCATTTGTTAAATCCTAGTAGAGAACATTGAGAAGCATTTAAGTGGATTCTTAGATACTTGAAAGCTACTTCCTGTTTGTGTTTAGGTTTTGGTGGTATGAGTTCAATCTTAGAGGGTTTTACAGATGTAGACATGGCATGTTCTGAAGAGAAGAAGTCTAGTTCGGGGTATTTATTTATTTTTGCAGGGGGCAATATCATGGTAGTCCAAGTTGCAAAAGTGTGTTGCTTTGTCTACAACCGAGTCAGAATACATCACCGCTATAGACGCAAGCAAGGAGATGTTGAGGTTAAAACGGTTTCTCCAAGAATTAGGTTAGAAATAAGATGAGTATGTGGTTTATTGTGATAGTCAGAGTGCAATTGACTTGACCAAAAACGTCACTTATCATAGTTGTACTAAACACATTGACGTTCGTTATCACTGGCTTCGAGAAGTGATGGAAAATGAGTTGATGAAAGTGAAGAAAATTCATACCGATGAAAATCCATCGGATATGATAACGAAGGTTGTGACTCGAGTTAAGCTAGAGCTTTGCAAAGAATTTACCAAGATGGACTCCAATTGACAATACCGCCTCTAATGGGTTCGGAGAGGGAGATTGTTGGTCAAATCCTCATCCATGTTTTGCCTTCTCTAATATTTTCTATTTCCCTCAGCCTTTTGAATTTGACCTTCCCCATTTTTGTTCCCTCCCCTCGGTTTTTTGCTATGAAAGGCAGCTTAATGAGGAGGGAGAGAACACGCGAAAATACATACTCTCATCCGATAGTTTAAGAGAAAGGAGGGAGAGAAAAGTTTCTTTTGAAGCGTAAGGAAAAATAAAGAGAAACATAGTTCAAATAAATAGGTGTTTTTATTTGGGTTTCATCACATAGTTATTGTTGTGAAGTAATTTGAGTTTGTACTCAATTAAGATATTTTTGTATTCTCTTAAATTATTATAGTGGATTTTTCGGAATTCATCTCGTGGTTTTTATCTCTTAATTTTAGAGGGTTTTCAACATAAAAATCTTGATGTCTTGTGTTTGATTATTTTTCTACTCAATATTTCTTGCAATGATTATTATTTTGATGAAATTATAAATTTAATCTGTTTGATATGTATTAATATTTTTATCATTTAATTTATTAAAGACAATAATATTTGGGAGGTTATTTTTCCCATCAAGTTATATTTTCTTTTTCGTCCATCTTAGAAGAAGTCATGTTACCATGCAATATTAGTTAGTCTAAGGTGGGGTAACTATACTTAAAGAGTTGCATCCACTCTCCAACTTGCTTCTATATCTTTCTTCATCACTCATCACTTCATCCCCTCTCATCACGCCCACCCCCTCTCCATCTTGCTTCTATATATCTTTCTTCATCACTCATATATCACTTCAATCAACTTAGTTCAATTTCTCCAGCAAATTTTATTTTCTTGAGCCAGCTGCTACCATTAATGGAAGCCAAAGGTTTCACTCAAGATGGCACTGTTGATCTCCAAGGCCAGCCTGCTCTTGCCTCCAAGACCGGAAAATGGAAAGCTTGCGCTTTTCTTGTTGGTACTTATATATGCAATTCCTCTCCTATTTATATACATATCAACTTCCATATATTTGGTAGCTAGTTTCTAAGAAGAAAATCAAGTATTAGTTCTTTAGATTCTCAATTTATATTGTTCTTTATTTTTGGCTTCTCATTCCATTTTATGGTAATAAAATACAATATATATATATATATATATATATATATATATATATATATAAGTAGAGATAGA